>VDFB02385160.1:0-65673 GCA_007258455.2 Sequoia sempervirens | reverse complement strand
GATGCATAATTTGCATGCGTACAAATCATTAAACTAAACTATACATACATACATATACAAATTCCAAAATTTAAGAACTATTATGCAAATTTTTAATACATGCACATACATACTAAACAATAAACTTGAAACATTCACAAAATCTCATTTTATGTCTTTAACACACACACAATTTTTCAGCAGGAGAAATCATGATCTAATAGATAGTCATTAAATATATACTATTATATCCTATTCATTATAAGTTCATAAATTCCACCAACTTCACAAATCCATGTCACTAAAAATATCCATATAGAACCAAAATCATAAATTCATGTCACTAAAAATATCCATTTGGAACCAAATTTATAAATTCATCACACAAAATATCCATCGCTCACTCTCAAATTTTATAAAATTCATAACTATTTAAGATCATTGTTTTAATTTATAAAACTATTATGGCTCTCAATGATAGATATTCATTTCTTTGTGTTTTCCTTTTCAAAATTAGGAGTTCTCCTCTCCCTCTAGCCATTGTCGCATGCTCATCTACGATCCCATCCATAGCCCCTCGACAACATCAACAGTTTGCATCCTAGATGCAAACATCCTCACAGAGGTGCGACACATTCTTCATTTTGAATAATGTTGATTTGATCTTGGATGGTTCTAGTAGAAGCATTGATTTGTGCTTGCAAACGAGCATGTTCATTGATTTCAGGTGGTGGAGGTGGGGGGTTACGAGGTGGAGTGGGTGGAGGTGGAGGTGAAGGTGTTGGAGATGGATGGCGTGGAGGTGGATTGCGAATATTATTGAATGGATCCATGTGATCTTCAAGATATGAGTGAACCTGCATTAGATTTGTAATTTCAAGATGTAAGATACATGTTTAGGAAATACCAAGTTAAACCATTCAATATAAATGGCCTTAAATAATTGAATACAAATGATAAAATTATATGTAAGCCTCATTTATATGTCTAAAGGCACATGTTATTTGAATGAAAATACAATTAACTATTGATATTGTATAATCTTGCAGGATCTTATTATTGTTAAATTTGGTTGGGCCTTGGGCAACTTTGATCACAAATTTTAAGAACTTCTTTGATCCCCTTAAGAAATGTCATATTGGAACCCCTTAAGAAAATTGAATTACGATTTAGGGTGGCAGGATGGCTTAAGGGGATTTACGTCTAGTGAGGTCCTAGGAGAAAATGGCATGGCTCAAATGAATAAAATTTGGTGAAGTTGCCCAAGGCAACCAAATTTCATTAACAGCCTTTCAAGAAAAAATGATGGCTTTAGGGTTTAGGGTTTAGACGTTAGAGTTTAGGGCTTAAGGTAATAGGATAGCTTAAGGGGATCTACATGCTGCAAGATCCTAGGAAACAATTACATGGCATAAGGTAATGAAATTTGGTGGAGTTGCCTAAGACAACCAAATTTCATTAAGAGCCTAAGAAAAAATGATGGCTTTAGGGTTTACGGTTTAGACTTTAGAGTTTATTATTTAATTAGCTAAAATCCCCAAATCCTAACTTTTAATCAACCATTAAGGGGATAATCATGTCACATCCATAGCTTAAAATTAAAATAATTCCAAATCACCAATCCAAACTCAAACTAATGTAACTTACTTCCACTTCATCAAATCTAAAATGAAATTAATAATCTATCCTAGCCATCAAATCAATTAGACTAATCATAGCCATTCATTTCCAACTTAGATCTTCAATCCAAATTCAAATTAGCATTCAATTATTCCCATCTACCTAATCAAGTCAACACAAGGCCTCCATCAACCCAACCACCTACATTTAATTCTCTCTTCCCTCTCAAATTCAAATTCAAAAATTCTCTCATGAAATTCTAGTCCTCGATTCCAAAAAAACCTAGTCCTCCATTCCTTTCCCCTCAACTCTATAAAATAATGACATCCCCAAATGTTTCCATATGATAAAATTTGTATGTATATGTTATCACATTAGAGAACCAAAGAGCAACATCAACACATACATTTAGAGCCATAAAAGAATGTTATGGAACCTATTATGCTTCTCTAATCTTTCATTATTTTATTTACCTTTCATTAGAAGTAGAGTATTGAGTTTGCACTTGCATTCTTGGTCTAGAATTTCTCTTCTACACTAAGTACAAAAATATAATATTGGATAGCTTAGTATATCTTTCTCTTCTAATATATATTCCCTAGTTCTCCTTATCCATATTTGAGTATCTTAGCATATGTGTAACACGACATGTTAATAATATATCTCATATAAATGTAGGGATGTGTCGCTAATGTCATCTTCAAACATATTTAACCAATAGGAGATACTATAAGGTATCTAATATATAACTATACAACCTATACAGGTATGACATATGGTGACCTTTGGCTTTTTTTGATATGTCAAGGGTAGTTTTGCAAAGATTAGTTTCTAGTGCTTTTGTGAGTTTTCACCACTTGTACTTATTAAGCTACACTTTTGGGTTTTCAACCTAATAGGGATAAACCTAGTAGATTTTTTAGCTTTCCAGCCTAATGGAGATAAATCAAACCACACTTTTTGGTTTTTAGTTGCACCTATCAAGTTATTTGTTAGCTATTAAATTTACAAACATTCTAGGATTATAAGTCTACTATAAAATTTGATGTAAAATAGATTACACATTGAGCCCTATAATTTAATTACAACAATGAATAAATATAGCAACATTTAGTAGACATAATGAAAATCAAGCCATGATAGTAATATAGAGATAATATACAATGTTTAATATAGATAAGTTAAAGAATCATTTTAAAAATATATATCTATATATTCACATCATTTTTGTTTTTTCTTTAGATTTCAAATATATCCACCAATCCTCCTTATCTTACATTTTAACATAAACTCAAAAAACATAGTGGACATGTACACACATATAAAACTACATTAAAATAGTGTTAGATCTTACAATTTTTCAAGGCTTATTTCATCCTCTTAGACGATCACTCTTACTAAATCATTGGCATAAATTAGATGCACACAATGGCACATTATTTAGGTTTATTCCTCATGTTGGATTCCCTATTTTATATAACTATATCTTTATTATCTAATTTAAATATATCTAAGCACAAATTTCTTTTATGTAACACATTGATAATTTCAACTCATTATAAAAACCAAATACAAATTTAAAGGGGGTACACTATATTTATAAATACGTTCGATTTAAATACCATCCCAATCTCCATGGTGTGTCACTTGTTCACTAAAAAGCCCTTACATAAATCATCTACTTAGGTCAATCTTATCTAGATTTTTCTTAAATATTAATATTCATAAAATATGGCACAAAGCATATTGATGCATTTCTATCCTTCCACATAAATCTATATAGTATCAAAATATAGGTAATTTTATGGTTAAATTGAATCTCTCTTAATTGCTAAATAATCCATTATGATTGAGGATGGGTGGATTATTATCTAGGATCACATCTTAAAAATCCTATAGAGGTCATGTGCTATGTTTTTCTTAATACATATATTCACATACAAACCTCTTTCCATGTATTATCAACTCGCCTATATGATAGACACCTTCCTAGATTTAAATTTCATACGATATATATGTACCCAAGTGTTTCCAATTGGAATTGCTATAATTATACTTTTATGGCATTCTAGATATTTAAAATAGTTTTCATAAATCTACCAAATAGACCCATTCTTGACATTGAACCTACATAATTTTAGGTATGTCCAATGAAAGATTAGGGTCTAGGGTTCATAAATTTCAAATGCTTTAGTGTTATGGGTTTAGATTTTACAGTTTAGGGTCTAGGGTTTAGCAAACTTAGGGTGAAGTTTGGGTGGCCCTTGGCATAATTTAGAGTTGCAAGTTAGTGTCAATTGGAATCGATTGTACGTGTTTAGATTTATGAATTTGTTAATTAAATTTTCAAACAAACATCAAGATAAACTTTATGAATTTTAACCATTCTTTAACATATTGATTTCTAATCTAATTATAATTTAAAATTGAAACTAAAGTTTAATATATATCATTTTTTCCATACAAAGCAAATAAAATTTAAAACATTTAAGCAATGTGAATGATTTTTTGTTTGATTCAAATTTAGGGTTTTAACAATTTTTTTTGTTTCAATTCAATTTAGGGTTTCAGTTTTAAACAATTAGGGTTTTTAATGAAATTTTTTCGTTTCAATTCAAACTAGGGTTTTCAAATTCATTTTTTATCGTTTGATTTAAATTCAGGGTTTCAAAAAGCTCGATTTGGATTTGTAAATGCGATGTTTTTATTTCATTTCGATTTCTAGGGTTTTGAAATGCAATTTTTTTTGTTTTATTTCAGTTAGGGTTTTCAAAATCAATTTTTTTTGGGTTTAATTGAACAATTTAATATTTAAAAGTTAAATTTTGTTTCTAAAACACAATTCAACATTTTTTTTTCATTTTTATCAAAAAACATCTAAATTTCATTGCAAGTTTTTGTCTATTTTTACAATTATTGAATTCTACTATAACAATTAAAAAAATGATTAAAACGTGACAAAAATTAAAAAAAATACATGCTAAATTAACGTATTTCATTTAAAATTTCAATTCAAAAAAAAAAATGCAAAGAAATGGTGTTTAGGTGGCGTACCTGTAGCTGGTCGTGGGGTCGCTGTCGCCAATGCACTCGGGGTCCCGTTCGCAGAGCAGTGAAAACTGTTCTTTTAAAAAAAAAAAAATAGCAGTATAAAACGGGATCTCGATTTATACAACTCGGGATCCTGATTTATATAACTCGGGATCCCGTATTTTATAAATCAGGATCCTGTTTCTTATAAATTGGGATCCCGTTCCGTGTTCATTGGTTCGGAGTCCACAGGGAAACGAGATCCTGATTTCTAAAAAGCGGGATCCCGTTTGGTTCCAGGCTCGGGATCCCGTTTGTTAAATCGGGATCCCGTTTGTTCGATGCCGATTTCAATTTTTTGTCTAAGGCAAGAAACTTCCACGTTTTGTGGACTCAACTTCTTGCACACACCCTGTGAGTTTATACATGTTTATGCTATCATTATTTGTGAAGGCTAATCCTTGTTGTAGGTCTTCAAACAATTCAAGAATTCAAGCAAACAAGATCCAAGACCTTGAGGTGATGTGCATGACTTCATTCCTTCAAGGAAGCCATTGAAGGGTGGTGAATTGTAGCACTTTGTTGATTCATCATTCCTTCCTATCATATATATTTCATATCATTGCCATTGCCATTGTGGAAGTGGAAACACTAACACAGGGTTTGGCTAAGGCAAGCCTCTAAATGACACAACATTTCCTCTCTCTTTGAATGTGTAGGTTACAGGTTTAGAGGAGATTGAAAGGAGTTTGAAGATCATTTATCCATTGTTTCATTCAAAGCCCTACACCTTGTCAATTCATGGAAGCTTACCTACAAAATTATTCGACAGTGATTTGATAAGTTTGCGAGTAGAGTTAGGGATCTCAAATCTGACATCAAAGACCTATAAAAACAATTTCAAAAAAGGCATAAAAGGACCCAAATGCCAATGGGTGACTCTATCCTCATATTTAGACCAACACCAAACTTTTAGGATAGGTACACAATACTCTACCCTCCCTAGATCTATCCACAAATCCCTATTATAGTCTATCAATTTTTGATACATTGTATTTTTTTATATTAGGGCATATAGTCTAATTAGGTTAATCAAGGAAAACCTAAACACCTTCCAAGACTCAAAAAGATACAAATCCAAGTCTGATTGGCTCACCTTCATGGTTGATAGTCAATCTAAACACCTTGTTGATCTCCATCTTAATGAAACACTAGAAAAGGACACAACACACTCAAAATTTAAATCCTAGTTTTACACATTAGAACTAGGGTTCTATTTTTCTTCATTTCATTTTGGTGAACCTAACCTATTAACATCATATACCTTTCGAAAATTTCATTCTAGATCTATTTTTTGTATTACATTGTTTTGTATTGTTCACTTAGGGTTTCATCTTTTACATCATTAAAAGCATAAATTCTTTTTAAAAAATGCATATCATATTGCATCATAGGTGCCATTAAGGTTTATTTCAGTCAGATCTCCATTGAAAATTGTATTCATAATTTTAATTTATTGTTCAAGCATTGTTACACATTTGTATTTAAGTTGCATTGTCTTAAATTAAGCAAATTCTAGAAAAATACTCAGTTGTAGAATTGTTTGCACACAAAAACAAAGCACTTAGATAGTCTAGTAAACATTAAATTTTATAGTTTTCCGACACCCTATTAAGGACATAGATGCCCTTGGGTACATCTTTCTTGCTACACTTGAGTCATGAATTTTTTGCACACTTCTCTATTTCTCTATCTTCAATTTGTGTCTATTTATAGATCTCTAATTTGGATTTATTAATTGCATTCATTTAGGCATATTTAATATATCTCAAAAGTGAAAAAGTGCATTGTTTAGTTTCAAAATTAAATCAAAATCATCATATCCAGACTCATGCATCTTAGAATTAGTCAATTATGCTATTTTAGATCAAGAAATTGAATTCAAAATTGTTAAAAAAAATTCAACATTGTTGCACATTTGCATTTTGAACCTCATTGGTATAAATTGAGAAAAATTTGGAAAAGTATTCACCATTAGACCTATATGCAACCAGACCCAGAATCCTTGAGAAAAATTACACACAGTCAAACTTTGAATTTTTGGAAAACCTACCCAAGACACATATACTCTAAAACACCTTTGTTCTCCTAATTTTGGCTCAACCAAATTTCACATAGAAATTTATTTATTTATTCTCTATTTGCTTTTGCTACCTAAATTTTGTTTTTGAGTATTTTTGTCATTATTTGACAATTTAGTGTTCATCCTAAAACTCGCATGAGTTCATGACCTAGTTTCCTATTGCCAATAATTCAGTTAGACATAGTTGTAGACTTATGGCATCTCATGTTGTCGTTACATCCGATGTGGATCCTAAGTCTTTCAACTCTTTCATGCAAAGTGTTGTCAATGCTCAACCCATTTTAGACTCTATCCCTAATACTACCATACCAATGGCAACCTTACAAGCAACCATTTTTATGGATGTTGAGACTATTGTTGCCCATGTTCCCAAAGATAAATTGAAATAATTGGAAAAAGATCTAGAAGGAATTCAAGACTATGTGAGTACCAAATATCTAGCAGGCATAGTGGTCCCTATAATAGATAACATGAGAAAATTGATTAGTGATTCTCAAGGATTAGAGGTTTTGCATAGCCTAGTCCATATAGTTTCAATGCTAATGTACATATAATGGCTAGTTGCACTCAAGCTTTGGGGTGCACTCAAAGCCAATGAGGAAATCAAGTCTCCTTCCCTACAACTATAACCTCTATTCCCACATACACGAATCCAACTGTCACCTCAACAATACAACAAAGCATTGACATAGCTCCAACATTAGGCCTTTCCACTAAAAATCCTTAGAGTTTTGGGTCATCACATGTGGCACCTCAAATTTCATCCACTCTCATAAATTTGCAACATAGTATTCCATCAAGCACATACATAATCCCACCATACTCACCACATTCCTCAAACATGTCAACCAATGATTCGATTATTAACCAAATTTTATAAAATGTAACCTCACTTCAACAACAAATCTCAACATTGAACCAAAAGGGTAAAAGTAAGAAGTTGAGTACACGAAGAGGGGAAATTTCGGGCAACAAAAAAAAATTCGCATAAAACGCGTACGCGTTTTTTAAAAACGCGTACGCGTTACCGAACAGGTACCCGAACCGAAATCCGAACGTGTACGCGCTCAGCAACGGGTATGCGAACCTAAAATGCGTACGCGTTATGAAACGCGTACGGGTTACAAACGCATACGCGTTTAATAACGCGTACGCGTTACAAACGCATACGCGTTTAAAACGCATACGCGTTTCGAAACGCGTACGCGTTTTTGAAAAGTATTTATTTTTTTAAATAAACTGCTGGCTTTTCATTTTATCCACTATTTTTGGCGAATTGGGAGAAGTCAATCAAGAGCGCATACGCATTTGGAGGTTGTTGCTTCGAGCGTGTTTCGACTGTCACCTCCTCCCGTCAACACACCTGACCTCTGAGACCTCCAGGTTGGTTGATTTCTGCCCTTTTTTGCTTTGTGTCTTGTTTTTTTGTTTTTTAATTAGTATTTAAGTTTTTTTTTGTTTAATGCATTTTATTTCAATTTTTAATAGTTTTAAATTGCATTTAAAAAATAAATAACGTTAAATTGTAAATTGAAAACCATAAAATCTAAACCTAAATTGGACATAACTTAGAAATTATCTAAACCCTAAAACGTAAAACTAGAAACCTCTTAGAGACCTCTCTCCCCTTAGGTGAGCTAAAATTAGAAACCCTAATACAATTTTAATAGTTCTTGTGTGTCATTTTGATATTCTATTAGCCTATCCAATTACATCATTAGTAACTAGACAATCCATAACATCTTCCTCTAAATTCTTTCTATCAACTAGATCACATTTAAGAATAGGTTAGAGTCAGGGTTTAATTACAATTATAATTTAATAGGTTACATTTAGAATTAGTTTTTTCATTATAATTAGGGTTAATATTGGAATTAGGATAACAAATATAGTTAGAATTATGATTAGGGTTAAAATTAGAATTAGGGTTAGAGTTAGGGTTAGGTTTAGAATTAGGATAAGGGTTAAGATTAAATTAAGGTTAGGTTTATGGCTAGGGTTGGGGTTAGATTATTGGTTAGGGTTAGAGTTAGGCTAAGGTTTCAATTAGGGCTAGGGTTTAATTAGGGTTATAATTCAATTATAGTTAGGATTGAATTAGGGTTAAGGTTCAATTAGGGTTATATTTAAGATTTTATTTCTTTTAGGGTTAGGTTTAAGGTTAGGTTAGGGTTAGGTTTGATTAGGGTTAGAGTTAGATTCATAGTTCAATTCTATCTCTAATCATAACCCTAACCCTAACCCTAATTCTATCTCTAAGCTTAACCCAAACCCTAATCTTAACCCTAACACTAACCTTCACCATAACCCTAATCCCCACCATAACTCCAATTCTTATTGTTACCCTATCCATAACCCTTAATCTAATTTTAACCCAAACACTAACCCTAACCCTAACTCAATCTCTAATCATAACCCTAACCTTAACCATAATTTTATCTCTAACCTTAACCCTAACCATAATTTTAACCCTAGCTCTAACCTTAACCATAACCCTAACCCCAAAACTAACTCTAGTTCTTACTCTTACCCTAACCTGAACCCTATCCTCAACCCTAACTCATGTTTTAACCTTAACCCCAATCGTAACTCTAATTTTTACCCTTTTCCTAACCATAACCCTAAACCTATGCCCAAAAAATAACTCTAATTTTAACCCAAACCTAACCCTAATTCTAACTCTAACCCTAACCCTAACCCCAATATTAAGCCTAACCCTCACCTTATCCCTAACCCTAACCCTAACCCTAATTATCTATAACCCTAACCCTAACTCCAATCTTAAGCCTAACCCTAAACTTATCCCTAACCCTAACCCCAACCCTAACTCTAATTTGTACACGAATTACAAACCATAGGTTCCAAGAGAGACACTTAAAACTTATAAAAAATAGGTATTGTAGGAGTCACTTGGATAATAATTCAATGTATCTTAATTACTATCCCTATATGGAATTTCTCATGATTGATTTATGAATTTTCATCCATTAACTATATATGGAAATAAATGGGGTTCCCTCCTCTAATCTCTAGTGATAGGAAAATATGGTGTCCAATCTATTCAAGTAAAATTAATGGATAAACAAGAATACCACTCTCAATCTTAGGATTTAATTAAATAGCTATCTTTTAATTTCTTTCCTTTTTACAAGCTCCAAAATAAACCTACATGTACAAACCTTTTTATCAATGCCACTTTAAAATTACATTCTTTATTATATAACACTAGTGGCCCCATAACTAGGGCACTCATAACATACTTAAGGAGAAACAATATAGATTAATAGAAAAATATTTGAATCAATGAAAATATATGAGAGAAGCCTTATCTTTTGAAAAATGTTTCAATATGGTAAGAAGTTCCATCTACAAGAAATGAGCAAGGAATATAGAAAGTGAAGAATAGGGAGATAAAAAGTAAGCTAAAAAACTTTATGCACCTAAGTTTGATTGTAGTGACAAGATTTTTCTCAGGCCCAGTTGGAGAAATTAGAGACTTACTTCACCCTCAACCCCATAAAGAAAAAATATGCAATAAAATCTGCCTCTTTACATTTAGAAGGTGCAAGAGAGGTCTTCAATGATTTTCAATATTTTTCATCACTTGTTCTACTAACCTTCTGTTTTTATTCAACTCTCATTTATAGTTCTTAAGTGACTATCGGTTTCTATTCAACTCTCATTTATAATATGAATTTTTAATGCTATGATTTTTTAATGTTATAAATTGAATGGTCTTCAAATGAAATATATTTTGAATTTGTGCATGTTCAATGTGATTTTTAAATAACTTTGAAATTGTGTGCATTATTTAATTAGTTTGTTGATATATATTTTTTAATTGTTTAACATGCAGTTGCCATATCATTTCTCGTCCATGGATCCACTTTTCACTTTAGAGGATTTCATGCCTAATCCAGAAATTCCTATAGATCCTGGTGCACACCCCACCCCACCACATGAGGATATGCCTCACTCACCTCCGCATTCTCCACCACCTGACCCCCCACCCCCTCCTCCATTTGACCAAAATCAACTAAGAGAGAATATTCGAGCCAACTTAGTTGTGATTCAAGGGAACATAGATCTCATAAAAAATGAGACTAGAATCCCTCCACATCTCGCACGGTTTGCATCTACGATGCAAACTATTGTCGATTCTGTTCGATCTATCGATGCGGACCTAGATAGGTTCCATCAATGGAGAGAAGAGAGGAGACAATTCTATGCAGATGGGCTGTCATATAAAGAAATCAATGACCTAAAAATCACTAAACAAGCTATGTGCCAATATTTTGTGAACCCCCAAACAAACGAACCAATACCACCCACAAAAAAAAGAATTTCAATTTTATGGTGTAGGCACCCGCAGATAGCTGCAAATTTTTGGGAGAGATGGTGGATGGTGTTTGATACTCCACCACATGGCAACAGTGAGGTGCCCTTATATTTTTTGAGAAAGTTATGGGCTGAGTTTGAGTTGGGTAAAAAACCCAACTATTTTGATATGAGGTCATTTCAGGGAGCTGGGCGTGGCATGCCCCAACATAGACTAGGAGCACGTGTCGATCCTCAGCGACGTGCTCCAGTTGCGCCTCTTGTTCCTCCTCCTTCTCCTGGTATTCCCGCTGCATTTCAGCAGCAAACCATGTTATCTACACTAGGAGCATTGAGTTCACTTTCAGGACATCTCACTCAGCAGACTACACACGCAGCCACTGAAGTGGCCAATACAGAGCATGGAGGCTCGGGCTATAGGGATACTCAGACATCCACTTCAGGTGAGGCACATGCATCTGGGGCGGGATCATACCTAAATTTACTATATTCTGAGGATCGTCCCACACAGGTATGTTCATCTTTTGAACTTAAATTTAATTCAAGTTTGAAATGTAAAAAATTCATGTAAATAATAACATCAAACTATATATATAATATAATATTAATTCAATAATTTTGTGTTTGGTGTATAGACACATGATGACGTGATGCCCGAAACTCAATATCATCATCGTGTGTATATGTCGAGTGCTGTAGATTTGGGCTCACCTTTTCGACAGGTACTTGAACCAAAATATATTAAATAATTTGTGTGTCCATATATATATATATAATTTAATTTGAATTTGTACACATGTGTGAATTGATATATTATATCTAGATGCAGGGAAGTCATACTATTCCTAGTATTGACGAGCCACAAGTTACAGTGGTGAGCGCTCCTGAGACATCATCAGCTCAGGTGCGTGCTTTCAAAAGTTTGTTAAGTTTAAATTAAATACACATCATAGATCTAATTTAATTTTTACATTTACATACACATGTGTGAATGATCTATATGAACTGTTGTACATCTATATGTAGGGATTTGATGAGATAACCATGGCGGGCCGCGCACCTGAGACATCATTGACATCTATTCATGGGCAATCTCAGGTGCGTGATCATGAGGTCATATCATTCGAGGTTGTAAACTTTACTTTAAATCTCCTATACAATTTTTACGAACATTTTATATATATATATTCAAGGTTTTCACATATTGTTTGCTTTATATGAATATGCAGGATATAGTGGATCAGGCATTTGCATCTTCTCAACAGACAGTTATGTTACCTGTTGAAGAAAATGTGCCAGTTGATTCACATGACCATATGGTAATTTATGCATACTAGAAATCATTTTTAATATATTTAGTCGATATTTAATTAGTTTTTTTTATCTAAAAGTTTATATTTTCAATTTTAAATATGTTTAATTATATCAAAATTTCTAAATAAATTTAAATCTAATTTCGAGTTTCTTGAACTCTTTTACAGCATGATGCAGGTACATCTAGTCAACGTGGAACAAAGAGGAGACTTGATTTGACCGATCAGCCTGAGAGTTAGATAGTTTTATATTTTATGGACTACAAACCTCTAGTTTCATTTCAATATATGTGTTGGACTTGACATATAAATTTTATGGACTATGTAGATCTCTAGTTTTATTTTGAACATGTTATTATCATATATGTGTGTTTATTTATATCAGTTGACTTTAATATGATGATTATATATGCAGTCAATTATGAGATCATGTTATGTTCATTTTCATAATTATATGCATTTATATACATATCTATATATTTATATTTTATCAAATTTTCAAGTAATACATGCACTATATAATAATTCTTATCTAGAATCAAATTTCATATATATATATATAACTTATCAGATGGTTAGGTGACAAATTAAAACATTCCTTAAATAGTTTCTTAAATCATATTCATAATAAATTAAGGGCAAGTAATTCTAACTATTTTCCAATTACATAGCAAATATCTGAATCAATAAACAAAAAACCATCTCCTTGTATGTATATTTAATGTATAATCTATACAATTGAATAATTATATAAAATGTGGTAAATAGAAGACACATGAAATATGTATAATCTATAGAATTTGAATAAGATATTTAAAAAGTGACATCGAACAAACATATATAATGTACATCAAGAAGTTTAATGTACAACTATATAACATGATGAAACATATATGTGCATGTAGATACAATTAAAGCTTATCAACTTTTAGGTGAATACCAAAAATTGATATTTACATAGTCTCCAGATAAAATAGTTTTTCAGTTCAACAATCACATTGTAGACCGACTTGATGAGAACTTGCAAAAATAATTAATGTAAGTAACTACAATTTTTACGAGTCATTTAAGTAAAAAATTCATGCAAGAAAAGAACTGCATATAGTAAATTCCATACAAATTCAAATGATGTTAGCCATAGGATGGATTAAGGGGACCTAAGAGGTTGGATTAAGGGGATGCAAGAGGGTGGATTAAGGGGAGTTGATAAAATGAGTTAAAGTGATGTAAGAGGGTGGATTAAGGGGGAGTTGAGAGAATGAGTTGAAAGGATGTAAGAGAGTGGATTAAGGGGATGCAAGGGGGTAGATTAAGGGGAGATGATAGAATGAGTTGAAGGGATGCAAGAGGGTGGATTAAGGAGTTCATAAAAATGAGTTAAAACAGTATGAGAGTGGATTAAGGGGATGCAAGAGGGTGGATTAAGGGGAGTTGATAAAATATGAGTTAAAAGTGATGATGTAAGAGGTGGATTAAGGGGAGTTCATAAAATGAGTTAAAGCGATGTAAAGAGAGTGGATTAAGAGGGATGCAGAGGGGTGGATTAAGGGGAGTTGATAAAATGAGTTAAAGTGATGTAAGAGGGGTGGATTAAGAGGGAGTTAAGAGAATAGGTTGGGATGTAAGAGAGTGGATGGGGGATGCAAGAGGGTAGATTAAGGGTGATAGGAATGAGTTGAAGGGATGCAAGGAGGGTGGATTAAGGAGTTCATAAAATGAGTTAAGCTGGCGTAAGAGAGTGGATTAAGGGGGAGTTGATAAAATGAGTTAAAGTGATGTAAGAGGGTGGATTAAAGAGTTAGAGAGGAATGAGTTGAAGGGATGCCAAGAGAGTGGATTAAGAAGAGGGATGCAAGAGGGTAGATTAAGGGGAGTTGATAGAATGAGTTGAAGGGATGCAAGAGGGTGGATTAAGGGGAGTTCATAAAATGAGTTAAAGTGGCGTAAGAGAGTGGATTAAGGGGATGCAAGAGGGTGGATTAAGGGGAGTTGATAAAATGAGTTAAAGTGATGCAAGAGGGTGGATTAAGGGGAGTTGATAATACAAGTTAAAGTGATGTAAGAGGGTGGATTAAGGGGAGTTGAGAGAATGAGTTAAAGTGATGCAAGAGGGTGGATTAAGGGGAGTTGATAGAATGAGTTAAAGTGATGCAAGAGGGTGGATTAAGGGGAGTTGATAAAATGAGTTAAAGTGATGTAAGAGGGTGGATTAAGGGGAGTTGATAATACGAGTTAAAGTGATGTAAGAGGGTGGATTAAGGGGAGTTGAGAGAATGAGTTAAAGTGATGCAAGAGAGTGGATTAAGGGGAGTTGATAGAATGGAGTTAAAGTGATGCAAGAGGGTGGATTAAGGGGATGCAAGAGGGGTGGATTAAGGGGAGTTGATAGAATGAGTTAAAACCCTAAACCTAAGCCTAAACCTAAAAAGCTGAGTTAAAGAGTGATGTAAGAGGGTGGATTAAAGGGGAGTTGATAAAATGAGTTGAAGTGATGTAAAGGGTGGATTAAAGGGGGATGCAAGAGGGTGGATTAAGGGGAGTTGATAGAATAGGTTAAACCCTAAACCCTAAAACCTAAACCCTAAAATGAGTTAAAGTGATGTAAGAGGGGTAGATTAAAGGGGTTGAGAATAAGTTAAGTGATGCAAGAGGGTGGATTAAGGGGGAGTTGATAGAATGAGTTAAACCACCAAAACCCTAAACCCACAAACCCTAAACCTAAAATGAGAGTTAAAGTGATGTAAGGTGTAAGGGGATGCAAGAGAGGGTGGATTAAAGGGAGTTGAGAGAATGGGTTGAAGGGATGTAAGAGGGTGGATTAAGGGGAGTTGATAGAATGAGTTGAAGGGATGTAAGAGGGTGGATTAAG
This sequence comes from Sequoia sempervirens, assembly GCA_007258455.2. Taxonomy (NCBI): domain Eukaryota; kingdom Viridiplantae; phylum Streptophyta; class Pinopsida; order Cupressales; family Cupressaceae; genus Sequoia; species Sequoia sempervirens. The sequence continues at coordinate 50,381 of VDFB02385160.1, read as the reverse complement.
GAGAGTTGAGAGAATGGGTTAAACCCTAAACCCTAAACCCTAAACCCTAAAATAGAGTTAAGAGGTAGTATAAGAGGGGTGGATTAAGGGGAGTTGATAAAATGAGTTAAAGGGATGTAAAGAGGGTGGATTAAGGGGATGCAAGAGGGTGGATTAAGGGGAGTTGATAAAATGAGTTAAAGCGATGTAAGAGGGTGGATTAAGGGGGAGTTGATAAAATGAGTTGAAGTGATGTAAGAGGGTGGATTAAGGGGAGTTGATAGAATGAGTTGAAGGGATGTAAGAGGGTGGATTAAGGAGTTGAGAGAATGAATTTAAACCCCAAGGGGTGTTGAGAGAGTGACTTAAGGGGATGCAAGTGGATGGATTAAGGGTAGATATATGAGGATATTGATTGAGGGGTCCTAAGAGGATGAATTAAGAGGTGTTGAGAGAGTGACTTAAGTGGATGCAAGTGGACAAATTAAGGGTAGATATATGAGGGTATGGATTACGGGGTCCTAAGAGGATGGATTAATGGTAGTTGATAGAATGACTTAAGGGGCTGCAAAAGGATGGATTAATGGTACATAAGAGGATGACTTAAGGGGTTTTAAGAGAATGGCTTAAGGGGATATGAAATCAATTATAAAGTATCAATTAAATGTATCTAGAACTATATATAGTTACCTGTCTCTAGATTGAAATTCCATTGTAATATATGTGCATCTCCTCTCTTTTTTGTAAAGCATCTAATTTTGGGAGACCTGAAACAAAAAATGATATAAAACTTTAATTAGGAAATGATTAAAGACAAAATATATATATATATCAATTAAATATATATACGACTAGATATGCTTACCAATATTTATTTACTCTATTGTACCATCTGCATCCTCTCTTTTTTTTAATGCATCTATGATTGTCTCGTGATCATCCATTGAAATTGTCCATAAAACTTTATTAGCAGGCCTCCCTTGATATCTAACTAGTTTTATATTGGTTGCCAAAATCAAATGTGAATAATGCATAATCTTCTTGTGTCTTTCATAATCTTCAAATGCAGGCAAGCCATTCTTTCTCATCAAATATTTTCGAAGCCAGGTGCCAACAACAACCACTGAACCAGTTGGATACTCAAAGTTGTCATCATCCACTCTAGTATGTACCAACTTATGTTTTCTCTCAACACATCTAGCCAACCAGTACTCATCTGCTCTTCATTCCCTTGAGGTGCAACAACAACATACACATGTCCTACAAAAATAAATACAAAATTCAATAAAAAGTGACTTATATTTAACTCATATAAACATGCATACATACAAAATTCAACTCAATAAATAATGTACCTTCTTGTACAAGATCTGAAACACGATCATAATCATCTGATGCGAACACTTGATTATCTTCAATTGTCATTTCATGTTGAACATGTGTCAATGTAGGCGTTAAAGCTCTTTGTTGCCATTGTTCGACCCATTCCATATTTTCACATGCCTGCCAATCACCTACAATACAAAATTGACAATAGCATGCCAACTCCCTTGTCCATATTGTCCATGTGTTTGCATTCGAACTCTTAAATGAATGCCATTTTGCACTTCCATTAATTGTTTCACAATCTTGTCGAGAAAAAATATCATTTTCTTTAACTAACCAAAAGAAGCGTCGAATTATTGATTTCTCACTTGTTCTTGTAGATAATTTGGTATTGCAACAATCTACAATTGCACGTGCATTTCTAAATTTTGCAGCATCCTCAAATTTTAGTTGCTCTCTAGCAAGAGCTCTTTTTACACATGCATCTGCTCCATTGTGTTCTCCCTTACCATGACCAGCTTCAAAAAAACTCCATATGTGTTGGATATTATTTTCCTTATGAACTCTACATAGCCAATAAAACATTCTAGCATTTTTGAATTGACCCGTGCAATTATCTGACCATATGAGATGTTCTAGCATTTGAATTCCTCTCTCTTTTAAATTTTTATTAAATATATCAAAACAATATTGTACAAACTCAGATGAATGTAATCGATTATCACTTACATAAAAATGGTACTCTTTCAAAAAAATTCTATTATCTTCTGTACTATCTTTAGCATGTCTATAAACAATGTGAACAAATATAGCTACTTGCACTGAATTATAATATTGTGATTGGATTTCTTCTTGTGGAGCAAGAGTATAATTTTCAGCAAAATCAACAATTGACAATATAGTTCCAATTGGAAATGTGTTTTACATGAGAAATTGATTATCAAGCCAATGAGCATTCTGAGAGTGTTGAACATATTTGGAACAAACTTATCTTTAAATTCAGTAATAAAAGCATGCACACTAACTTTTTCCACAATTAGCTCAAACGTCTTCCAATTTTACCATCTTTTAAAGAATACTCAATATTTTTAAAATTTTTTACATCCACTAATTATTTTCCAAATTCATCTAAACTACTTTCATGCATACATTCTCCTAATAATGAAAAGTTACCACATCTATCGCATTCTCCAGAAATGCATCCTTTTAAAAAAAATGAGTTTCCATTTAAAGAGGGATTACAAAACAAACCTGCTATAAAATCTTTGATTCTTTCAGGTGGCATAGTAATACCACAAATGTCCTACATAATTTGGTTAGCATGCAAAGTGCATCGTATATATCGAAATATATCATAATAATAATGAAATTGTACATGAGTCTTACAATAACAAGAGATTCGTTGCTTATTAATTATAACATACCAAGGTTTACACTTTTCAAATGATCTTTGACTTATGCTAATATTCAATGGTAAGATTGAAGCATCTAATTTTTTTTTATATAATTCAGTTTGAGTCATATCTAAGAGATGCTTTGGATGAGGTTCACGAATTTTGGAACCCACCCTTAATTTTAAGACATCTCTAATGTTAGGTGATACTCTTGTATTATCATACCAAAATTTTTCGATTAAAGATTTAATTTCATTAGTTAATTTCATGTCTGATCTTGGGAGTCTACCACTAAAACTCCAACATTGATTAATAGGATCTTTTTCAATACTTTCTCTTCTTTTAGCAGCTCTTATCAAAGTTCTAGGATTTAAGTTTATACATTTACTAATCTTACTTAACATTCTTTTATTTGAAGCTGTTTTATCAACTAGAGCAGTTGTTATTGCACGGCGAGCCGCATTCTTATCTTTTGATCGACTTTTCTTACCAATAACATCAATAGCATTAGCAACACTAGATATGACTTGTTCTACTGAATCATCTTTCTTTTTTGGTTTTACAAAACACCTAATTTTTTCATCACTTTTCTCATTTTAAACATTCTCATCAATTGCACCATGAGTTGACATTGGAATCCTAATTTCTTTCTATAAAAAAACATTTTATATATTTTATTTCCATAATTTCTAATTTGTCTTGAAGAAACTTTACCACGAAGGTTATTTAGCACATTTGTTTCAATTGTTAAAAAAACATTTTCACCTTCATCCATAGATGGAGTTTCATTTTCATTCACACAAGGGGTTTCATTTTCATTTTCAAATGTAAAAGGGATTTCATTCTCATTTTCATCAATATTAGGGATTTCATTCTCATTTACATTCTCATAAGATATAATTTCATCATTTTCTTGTTTCTGTATTGTTTCAACCCTAGTATTATTAATCTCATCAATTGTGTATCCAACTTCTTCTAAACAAGCAATATCAATATTATAAAAACTTGGGTTTGAAGACATACCTGGATAGATTGTTTGAATAGGTACATTTTCCATATCATTGGGAGGTGGATTTGAAGACACACCCGAAGTTGTTTGCATATCATTCAAAGTTGAAGTTGAAGGCACAGTTGGGTTTGTCTCCATAGTTGCATTTTCTTCCATATTCACCATCTCCACATTTGCATCATCTACATTGATTTCATCATTCATGGCTTCCTCTTTGACATTCTTGGAACTAGATGCTTCCAAATCTTTCATTTGATGAATCCTTTGTCTCCTTTCCCTTTGTCTTTTTGCCTCCTTATCTTTATTTGCTTGAATTTCTTCGGGTGTCATTACCTTCCTACATCTTTTTCTTTGTCTTTTCTTATCACCCATGGTTACCAAACCCTCTTTGATGACAAAAACAATAATTCAAGAAACCTATTTTAAAATTGCCACCTCCTTCAAATATTCAAATAAAACTATGTACTATGAAGATTATTTTTTCTATAAACTCTGAAGTACAAAATCATCATGAGTACATCCAAAAATTCACTTTTTCCAAATCTTCTTGTAAAAAGTTCTTGCACTTGATTCCACTTCAGAAAATTTAACTTGCACTTTTACTCTTCCAACAATTTGAATAGAATATGCCCTGCACAAGACAAATTTGCAATAAAAAACGCAGAAAATGACACTTTCGGTCCGTACTGCAGAAAAAGAATGTTGCAGGAAAATTGTGTTTTACCAGTATTTTCAAATTAGGAAAAACGGCTATTATAGAAACGTGTACGCGTTATATTTTAAAAATGCGTACGCGTTGCGGTCTAGCAACGGCCAAAACATAACGCGTATGCGTTATGAAATGCGTACGCGTTTCATTTAAATAACACGTATGCATTTCTATAATGCATACGCGTTATTTAAAAGTTGATCTCCCACACCAAATCTAGCCCCGGTTTTAGGCTTGGGAAAGGCTTGGCAATCCGAGCCTTAGCTTTTGACCTGCAACTAAAAAACTAAGGCAAACTGAAAGAAGAATGTCCAACTTTGACAACATAGATGATGAACTTTTTTTCTGAATTAGTCTATAAAATTAAAACCCATTAGAGAACACAATGTCTACTTTCTAGATATATAATTTTTGTTAAAATTGGATTACGTTTGTTATTTTTTAATTAATTTCTAAGCAAACTAGGCCTTAAACTTGAAAGATCAGGTTTTTTTGGTTTTTTAATAACTTTGTATTGGTTGAGTTTCTTGTAAAAAAAATTATATGGTCCCAAACTTCAGACAATTCTCTACACAATGAAAAAAAAAGAGTCAAAAAATGTTTTGTTTAGGTCCAATTATGTTGTCCGTACATGTTGATTTGAAAAAACATCAATTAAGGCCAATAAAAAATTAATTAAAAAAAAATATTCAACCAAAAATTACAAAAAAAAATCCATCCCAAACTTCATGTTGTTAGCTCTCTTTTCATAAAAGGAATTAGCAAAATAATTTTATTTGGGTCAAAAAGTGTTGTCCGTACACCTGCTTGGTATGGTTAAAAAATAGGGACTTTTAAAAAGTGGTTTTTATAGATCTTTATCAAAATTTAATTTCTATAAACTGGGTATTTTAATAATTTACATATTTGGAAACTAGATTTAAAATTATAAATTTCATATTACTGACTTTTTTTAAGATTCATTGTGGAAGTGCCTCAAATTTTCAGTCCAAGTGTGACAAATTCTGAAAAACAGCAAAAACATTTCCACTTTTTGAGTTTTTTGTGTACCCAACTTCTTGCATCAACCCAAAACCAAACTATAAAACCATTGGAATATGTCAGAAGAAGCCCATTAACACTGGAAATATTGAAAACACCGATGCCACAAAACATAGAGATACCCCAATTTGACAAGTATAATGGTAAAGGAGTGTAATGACCCTCCATTTGTGTTGTCCTTGAGTTGCTTACCGACCCGCTGTGAAGTCGAGTATTGACTGGTATGTTGTTTGATTAATTGTGTTTTGGAGTGTTTAAATTTAAGGGGCTATATAATGTTGTTTGCTTGAAACGTATTAAATAAAAACAATAAATAATAAGTGGTAAAATAATTATAATTTAAATTGCTATTTTGCATTGAGTTATGAAATTAATTAAAAAATAAGTGTTATAAGCCAACACGATGTGAACAATTGCGGGTGGATAAAGTCAATCAAGCGGTTACACTTTTAATGGAGAGAAACGTGGGAAGTAGTGGAGTTTTCATTCTGAGAAATTATTATGATTGCATGCAAAAGATCCTTGGTAACCGAAAGTCTTCTACTTTCTTGGGAATGCGTGATTAACAAAAAGAAACAGGGGGACTACTTTCTTTTCAGCATGACTTGTCTATTCTTATGGAATCGACATGCATATTACGGGGGGGGGCTGTTATTCTTTATGGGGGGATTTTATTTTCTTCCTCGGGATAAAAGCCTTTAGGGAATGGTTTTAGGCGTGCCATATACAGAGTTTGTGATTTGGCATGATGCTGGGGATAGGGCTGACTGCAAGGCTTGAAGAAAATTCATAGAGGACTCAGGAGGATTCTAAAAGTCTTTCGTCAAAACTAGTGGTTGGCTCCCCACGGTACGCATTATGCAATTCTTAACTCCTCTCTCCTCATAGCTTTATATTTCATAGAGGTATCGTGTTCAGTCACCCTTTATAATTATTCATTGTTAAATCTTGCAACTCTGCCGATTTCATGTGCTTGTAAGTTTCTGAAACCCACAACTGTGGAAATTGGCTTTATGTCTATTTATGGCAACTGCTTAAAAGTTCCTCAGGCAGTCCTAAAACATTGAGCCTTATCTTTGTTTGCACATATTGTATTCATATCTAGTGTAGCTTTTATTTTCAACTTCTATGTTTGACAAAATTTCCCTTTGGTTTTGCTTCAAAGGATGTTCTCACTCTGTCCCCAAGATAGCCATCATGGGCATGAAGGACAACCGTGCACACCTTATAACCAACTTCTTATGTAATGCTTTAAAGGTTACTGATGTGAGAAGTATCCGTGGCCCTCACTCGCCAACCTTCTCGACTGCATGCACCTTGAACACATACAAAGCTTATAGGGTTGGGGGTGTTCCTGATAACTTCACTAGTTCATCGATTTTGAGAGCTCCCTTATGAAATCTATCTAGAACATATCCTCCAACCATCGATAAGTGCTTAACATCTATGTGCCTTTCCTTTCTCATCTGTCACTTCTCTTCCACAAAACAACGTAGCTCTCTTCTGCTTAACTGGCATGCTCCTAGAACACAAGCAATGCTTACAATGTTAGGATACACTCCAGGGCGCTTCACCAATTTGAAGATTTCGAGACCTTCCTTGCAAAGTCCATCTTGTGCACATTCTACAACCCGTCACATCTGCAGTATTTGAAAATAGAATGGGTTAGAGGTTTAATTAACCTCTCTAATTTTAGTGTCAACCAGATTCAGCTGCAACACTTGAACAAAATAGGAAGTTTAAATATTTAAATAACCTGCTTGATTCCACTGATAATCTATTGTAGATGCAACACTTGAAAATAAATATTGTCAATGTACTAATATAATAGAGAGCTTACCTTTGATCGTGGTGAATTTTTACTCCCAAATTTCAAATTTGAGCGCGTCTCTGGAATCTCGCCACCAAGCAGAAATGCGTCTAGTTTCAAAAAGAAAAGTTGTACATTATTTCTTCTACTCTTAAGTCACGTATTTGCACCTCACCTTTCTCCTTCCCTTCAGTCTTGGGATAACATTTGGGACTTGATAATAGTGCAAGAAGATGGCAATATTTCCAAATTCCAATATTCATTTTCTAATATACTTGACAACCTGTCACTGTACAACTTTTAGAGTTGAGGCAGTGTACATAATTAAGTAGCCTCCCTGAAACCTTTGGTAACCCATCACAACTGCAACTTTTAGACTTGCAAAGGTGTAGTAAATTAGATAGCCTCTCTGATTCAATTCACAACCTACCGCATCTCCTGTACTTGAAAATAGAATGTTGTAGAAGTTTAAATAATCTCTCTGATTTCATTGTCAACCTGTCTTAGCTGCGGCGCTTGAACTTAATAGGAAGTTTAAGGATTTAAATATCCACTGTGATTCCATTGTCAATTTATCTTAGCCGTTCAATCTATATTAGTAATTTCTTACTGCACATGTAGGTCTCAATGTTTCACTTAACCTGGACCTCACTTTATTTTATACTGCGGGTTTTCTCCAAGTCAGCTGAGATACATTCGTAGCATTTCTAGTTTATGCATGATTATTACTCTTATCCTCTAGACTTGAGTTAGATCTATGTTAGTAACTGTTAGTCGCTTGGGTTGCATGTAAATCTATTTAGATTATAAGCTTATTAGTTCTCCTCGTGGTTGGATAGGTCACTTAAGTATGTCTGTGAGATGTCAGTACTCTCCTTAGCATCGATACCCTTCCATGGTAACACTTAGTTCTTCTTGTACTTCAATGAAATTTAGCCATAGGATTTTGGTGTTCTTCCATGTATTGGTTGTTTTCATTCGTTTAATGTAACTCTTGGATATAGATACTTACCCTGTGTCGTACGATCTATTAAGGAGCCGTTTCCTAATGCAGTATGCTAGTGTATAAGTAATATGCTTTGTAATCAACTTTAGGAATGTTTTCTTCAACAAAAGATGAGATCATTATTCTGTACTTTCTATCTGAAAATTAAGATTAGTAGAAAGCCGAAAATACTTGTATAGGAAGATATGATCATGAATACGTGCATAAGATATATCTAAGATAAAAGATAGTGTTTAAGTCAGAGCTGAGTTATGATTCATTATTTGGCAAAAGCGTATTGATTAGTAATATATATATATATATTTGTATAACCTTAGGGGTTCCTTGATATTTGACATCTATATAATTCTAAAATTCCTAATAATAATAAATATATGCCATTTATTTGTTTGAGTTATAACAAAGTATACAATAAGGGTTTATACCTTGAGAAATCAACGATAAGTTAAACCTTGGTGTCATATGAACCGTTGCAAAATTTAAACAATATAGAAGGAGATTAAGGGTATGGTAGTAAATATTTAGAGAGTTTCTTTTAAAATATCAGTCTTGTTAAAACTTTAGTTCCATTTAGACTTGAGTGATACATTGAATGTGATGTTGAACTTTACAAAATGTTACTTGGTTGTATTGTGAATTCATTACTTATTCCATGTTGATGTTTTGGTTTCTAGTTGTGTGAGAAAACAAGTGAACGATTGTTGCTTGATAATGGAATTAGGGATGAAAGGGGTACTTAAATTGATATTCTTTAAGTTTTATTTATCATGTTTTCCCATGCACGATTTCACAAGTGGGTGGATTTTGTTAATCTTGATTGAGTTTGAAGAATTTGATGTGATGTTTTTCACTATTTGTTCTACTGTTGTCACCTTGATGGAAACCATTGTGTTGATAATTTGTTGTCTTCCAGAGGATAGAGGGGATATGATTTTTATTTTTATATTTTTGCAAGGGTTGGTATGGGGGCCGACGACCTAGGAGGATCGCCTTGGGTAACCCATATCAAGCCCGGTGTATTTATTGAGTTTAATGTTGTTTCACCTGAAAGCAGGTGGTTTTATGATTCTGTCTAGTACTTTGATGATGGTTGATCTTGCACTTGGATTGTTTTTATGTGCCTTGAGCCTTGCATTTGAATGTGGTTTTCGTTACTTTGAAGTTCTAGCGTGAGATGGTGCATGCCTCTCTTGGTGCAGCTATTTTATTGGATTACGTTTCTTGAGCAAGTTGGCTTTCCATTTGAGTTTTTGAGATATGTTGTTAGTAGGGGAGTGGTTCTTCATGGGGGCCGCACACAAAGTGGTGCCTAGGTAACTCATGTGGAATTAGTCTAATAAGTGAAAACTAAATTAGTGTATTAGGGAAATGGGTAGTCTAAAATATTTAACTTGATAATTATGCCTCGCTCATGGACTCAAGGGCCAGTTCAGACTTGGGAATGAGTCGAGAAGGCCTGGAATGGCAAGATCATTATCTTGTCTTTATGAAAGATAATTGATTCCGCATTGGATTGCATGTGGGGCCGGGTTTCGTAAGAGGTCGCCAGGGTAACCCAAGTTGGGGGCCGGGGCCTAGGAAGATTCACTAGGGTAACCCATGCAACATTGCGATGACACTCCACTTTTTAATAACCATGTATGCTTTGTTTCCCTCTAAGCTATTCTTGGGCCTCTGGAAGCACATGTTGGCATTTGTATGTTGATGCTTTATTGGTTATTCCTTATGTTGGGCACATCTTGTGTTGGTTATATCTTGTGTTGGAGATTGTCTTATGTTATTGTGGATCTTGTTGTGAAGTCTTGTATCCTTGTTTTGTTTGATGGTTATTGTTGGGGTCCTTCTTGTCATCTCTTAGCACGGGGGGTGGGCCTTCGGGTCCACGTGGTTGGGTGGAACGTGCTATGCACCCCATTGGGTCCCCAGTTGTCGATCGAGAAGTGCGAAATTGTACCTTGCAGTGACTCCTGAGTTGTACCAGAGTTGGATCCAGTATTGTAGCTTTGTACTCCTTCATTTCAAATGTATCATTCCATTTTATTGTATCTTCCCCATTCATGTTGGGAAGTAGCATTGTAATATTGTAATCCTAGATTAATGTATTGTCCATGTTCATGTTATCTTATGGTTACTGGTGTATACTTACCTTTCATGTGATGTAATGATGTTGTGAAAAGTAATGCAGTCATGTAAACACGAGGGATTTGTTATATGTAGTTCATGTTTAGTTTCATTTAATGTGATATATGATTATTATGATGTATGTTAGTACTTTTAAAAATAAAAAAATAAAAAATTGGTGCCATAAATGCTTGATGTATTGTATCCTTTGGGGTTGCTTGGTGGGGCATTACAAGGAGACCCTAGCAATCATATATTGGCATATATGACCTTGTGTAGTGACTTCATTTTTGAAGATAAAATCATGGCTAAAATCTTTCCTATGTCATTGAAAGACATGGATTCAAAATGGTTTTGTTCATTACCGAATAAATCAATACACTCTTTCAATGAATTTGTTGAGGGAGTCCTCCAACATTTACATGTAAACATTGGTCCTAAAATTACACTAACTGATTTAGTGCAATGCAAACAAATGAAAAATGAAAAGGTCATAGAATTTATAGGGTGCTATAAGTTACTTTACTCACAAATCAATCTGATTCTTCATAATGTGGATGTTCAAAGAGTGCTCATTGAAAATTTGTAATCGGGCATAAGGGATAAAATCCTGTTTATGAAATATCCATCCTTTACACACTTGTGTATGGCCCTCAGGATTATTAAAATTTGGTTAGTCAGTATGGAGAGACATCCTAATTGACTCCTACTAAGAAATATAAATTTGTACCTTAAAACAACTATCAACCATTCAAGAAGCACAACAAGAACTTTATCAAGTTACATACACCTCAAACAACCAACCACATTGAACCTCAAGTTGTTGCCATAAGTTCAAACCCATACCAATTTAGATCATGAAATAGAAAATTTACCTGGTTACCTGACTCCCCCATTCAATCACGTTGCAATTGTTGAACAAGAACTTAATCTGGCTGCCTCTAATTTGACCTATGGGTATAACCAAACCTCTATCTCCAAGTTACAATCCAAATGCATTTTGTCAATATCATCACACAAGTGGACATGATAGAGAACGATGCATGCATCTTAAACATCAAGTGAAAAACCTCATTGATTCTAATCACATCTAGTTGGGTTGTGTTAATGATCAAGGGAATACGTTTGTTATCCCACCTAACCAAAACTTACAAATTTTTACCAATCCAATGCCAAACCATTCATCTAACTTTGTGCAAACTTGTGATGTTAAGAATGATGAGATGGATCTTAATAATAATGATTACATGAATAATGATAAAAATGATGATAAGAGTGATGATGAGGATATCCTACAAGATATGGTCACTCTCATAGAAATTCAACCTTGTAAAGGCCAAACCACTATGTTACCTGACATTTATTTCACCAATATTGATGCATCCATACATGCACCTGATGGCCATCTCTATATTGTTGAGTGTATTAATGACAAGCCTATAACTAGGATACTCATTGATCATGTGTGTGTAGTGAATGTGATCATTGAGGAATTCTTGTTTGTGCATGAAATTTATCAAGATTCTTATGAACAATTGAAAGCATGGTTGAAAAGTTATGATGGTTTTTCTCGCCCTGCGATAAGCTTGATCACTCTTCCTCTTAAAGTTGGACCAAAAAAATTAGATGTATCATTCTCCATCATCCCGACATCATACCAATTTCGTGCGAATTTAGGCTACCCATGGCTATGCTCCATGAATGTCATCCTGTCGGTTATTCACAAGTGCATATAGTTCCCATTTGAAAACAATATATTTATAGTGCATCATAGTAGGTTTAATCCTTTGTATTCCTATGGGAAATTTTCATCGGATTTATTTTGATTTCAACCTATGTAACCTATTAAGTTTCATGAGGATTTATTTTAGATCATACCAAAATTTTAAGGAAAAGCACATAATAGAGTTATCTCTTACCAATATTCCTAAAAATGATAAGATTATGATTGTTCCTCCTCCACTAATTGTGGATGAACCCATTCCCTAAGAAAATACTCTTCCCAAGCAACCAAGGTAAATATGCCATAGTCCCTCCACCCATGTTGTATAAAAGACCAAGAAATAATCAAATGATTCCTTTTGTGCATCCAAAGGTAAAACAAGTGTATAAACCTAAAGATACAATAGTTTCCCAATCCCCAATGGTTCCTTCAATTCCTCCCTTAAGGGAAGAAAAGATACCAATGGTCGAGAAACCCACTCCTACCCCATCACAAATTGAAAACCGTGCAAGAAGAAACAAAAATGCTAAAGAGTGTAGGTGTAGATTTCATGCTATTGCTCATTAGTTGGAAGAAAAGAACAAAATAACACCTCAAAATCAAACACCTATATAGACACCTCAAGAATAAATTTTACAACTTTCACCAAATCAAGACATGGACCTAAAAGAAGAAGTGAAACAAGAACATACAACTATCATTGTTATAAAACCTCCTATTGTGATTAAATTGGATGATGAAGATGAGATTGCTAAAAAATGATGAGGAAGTGCATAATGAGCTCAATGTGTTGTTTTCAAGGTCTATGAATTTAGATGGGGGAAATCATGATGATCCTCTTGATGAGAGTGACCCACCTTGTGTTGAACCTAGTTATGCTCCCAGTACAACACTTGTTATAGTCCCTTTGGCTAGTTTTCTTCCTTCCTTCCCTATATGATGAGAAAGATTGGGATGTAGATAATTTTATTTAGATTAGCTCACATGTGCGGTAATCCTTTATGTTGTTTTCTTTGTGTTTGCTTACACATGATGTGATCTCCCATGCTGTGCTACTTGGTGTGCCTTTGTGTTTGTGGGTTTTATTTGGATGACCCTTGTTGCTCCATTAGCGCAAGGATACAAAGGAAATGAACCTTTCATGACATTCTTCTATTTCTATCTCCATTCTTCTACATGTCATAAAATTTTCCTTTTATTTTTGTCTTGTGTTTTCCTTTTGGGGATGATGCAAGGCATTGATACATTTAGGTCTCTTCCATGTTGACCCAAACTTTCTTTGTTACATTTCTCCATTGTATTCATTTTTCAATGAGTATTTGGGGAATGATGTCAGTTTCGAGCTCTATTATATCACTTTAGTAAAGATGTATATTGAACCTAGATCCGTGGATCCCTTATGTGTTCATATTCTATGTTGTTTGTTGCATTACATTTGGGGAAACCCCTTATCATAATGTAGCTTTATTTAGAAACATATCATTGGCATAGGGATTTCCAAATAAGCTCTTGTGACATTTTGATGCATGACATAAATATCATTTCTACCTTAAAGCAATCTACAGAGAGACAAGAGCTTGCATCTAAAGAACAATCATTGGAAGAAGAGGAAGGGAATGAAAGTGAGGAATAACAAGAATCGACAGAGGATGAAGAGTTTGTAGAAGATGAAGGAGAGGAAGAAGGTAATGAGGAAGAACAAAGGCATGATGATGAACTACCACTATCTCCCCACGAGAATATTATTGATAATCTTCCCCAAACATCATCGCCTGTTACTACCAATGTTCCTCATACTCCTCCACCTCCTCTTCCTACCTCATATCCTCCTACAACAACTCTACATGCAGTGAATGTTACCATTCCTCCTTCAATATCAATCGTTCTTTCCAATCCTCCTATAGGTTCCATCCTACAAACTATTGATTTTTCCTTAGGTTCCCCATCATCCATTTCAAGTCTATCATCTCCATCATATGATATCTCTTCTCAGGAAAAAATTGATAGATTCATGAGTAAGTCATTACAAGATCCTCTTGGTTTGCAGTCTACTGGTGCAATCTTGACCGATACTACTCCAATTGTTACTATAACATCCATTCCTACAGAGGCCGCTGCTACACAAGAATTAATAGTAAGTCAAGAAGGAAATACTTCATCTCTTCCCCCTTGGTTGATCTCACAAGTATCTAAGCGCAAGAAACAAATGATTTCCCCATATGAGCTTGATCTTGAAGAGATAGTTCTTCCAATCCAAGGGGGAAAAGAAGGAAAAGGTTCATTCAAGACTTCATGTTGACAAGTCAGGTCGCAAGTATGTGGATATTGGGCTACCTCCCCATGAACACGACGATGTAAACATGGAATATTACACTATAACAAGAGTTTAAATTGGGAAGGTAACTAATGCAAGTGTAAAATAAGATGCACAAGTGACCTTAAATGCATTATCAAGTAAATTTGATAAAATGGAGCAAGCTAGAGATATGTAGAAGGAGAAAGCTAAGCAGTATGCATCAGTCATAAGAAGGATCATAGATTCCTTAGAGAATGTGTAGTCTATGGCCATGGTAAATGTTGAGGAGCCAGCAGTGCAAAAAGTGGAGAAGTTTTACTCCAAAGGTAAAGTGTTATATGAGTTCATTGATGAGATAATAGAACAAGTCTCACAACTCATAGCTATTGTTGATGAAAAGATTGTTGAAATAGCCAAGATGAAATTGAAGCTTGAGAAAGAAGAAAACATATTTTCCATAGAGAAGAAATAAATGGAATGAAGTCTCTCATTTTGGTCACAAATGAAAGAGACAAAACTAAGCAAATTAGTGGAAGTTGGGGTAATTCCTGACAAAGAGAAGTATGTGGAAATAAGAGAATCTCTTAAGAACTGCATACAAGTTATCAAGTCTCTCACTGAGGACATACAACAAGTACAAGAAGATGTCAAATGGCATCATATTGTCATGGTGAATGCAATTGAGGAGTTGCGGAGAAAACTCCTCAAGATGATGATCATACCTTCCTCCCGGTAAGTGAGATTGCTCAAATCTTCAAAGAAGCTATCATGAAGCAAGTTGAAGATGAAGGCTTTTCAAAGACTTCAGTGTATGCTTTATGTGATATATGACATTCTCTTGATAATCTCAAGACGCATCTAGATAGATGCAAGAATATTTTCTCATCTACAAGAAAGTCAATCACAAGGGTTCATACCATTATTGACTATACAGTTGGTCTAGATGAGGCAATCATGCAAGAGATAAAGAAGAAATATGAAGACTTTCGAGCCAAGAGCAAGGAACCATGAAAAAATTCTTGTATCTCTAAAGTTAGATAGTTCATAAGCTTTCTTCTATGCTTTATGTAGATAGGCTTTGACATTTTACATGTCATTTTGAAAAATGTAATTACATGTAGAAACATAGATGTTTTCCTACATTCATGGACAACATCTTTTTAATAAGTCAACTAGTTAGTTAGGGTTTTTCCTACATTAGCTCTCCTCTCCCATCTATAAATAAGAGAGGGTTCTATTGTAATTGGGATCTTTTATCTTATGCAATGAAGTGCTGCAATGTGAAAAAAAATTGAAACTTTGAGTTCATTTTTGTGAATATATTTTTGATCAATAGAGAAGTAAAGTTGCACACCAAACTTTGTGTTCGGAAAAATTATCATGTGAGTTGATTGAAATTGACAGTACTAAGTAATTGATATTGAAAGGGCTTTTGAGTAAATCTGTGTAAACTTTGAGTTACACTTATTACTTGAAATTGTGATATTGTTGAATGCTATTGGTGAATTCTCTATAAGACTTTGTGCTTATATTTATTCATGTTGTTCGTGGGATTATTGTGAAGCATATATAAGACCTTGTGCTTCTTTTACAACATTAGTTACTATCTTGAAGGGTTCATTATATGAAACTATGGAACAAATTTGTGCCTCCGTGAGCTTTTCTTATTTGTTATCATTATCATGCCAGTATTCCTAGGAATTTCTTTGACAAGATTGAAATATTGGAATTATTGCTTAATTTTAGTTTGAAGTTATATTGCGTCAAGAAGTTAAAATTGTGAAACATTGTAAAACATAGTCTCTAAAAAAAGAGAGAATCATGAATGTGACACACCCCCATATAATTATTGTAGTGTGCATTATTGTGAATATTTGATTAGTTTTCCTTAGTTTCAGTAAGTAGTAATAAGGGCACCTCCCCTTTCTGATAGGAGAGATTCTATCTCACATAACTGTGGTTGAAATCAAGGTTTTGTAATCTGTTAAAAGGGATTACAAAATTTTCACCCAACAACTTCAACTTCACTCCTCAATCAATTATGTTCACTAATTGTCAATTACATTTCACTCTTCAATCAAATCTTCTTAACTAATCCATGCACTCAATTCACTAAAATTATGTAATCAGTTATCTATCCATCAATTCTGAGTCATTGATCTATTCAATCCCTCATCAAATCTTGACCGTTGATCGATATACTCAATCTATAAACAAACATGTCATTCATCAATTATCTCTCTCAGCATTGTGAAGAAACTATATTTGTATCATCAAATTCTTTATGTTATTGCGCTACTAAAAATTTGAGAGCAAGTACTATTACACTTTTCTCCAAGGTGCAAAGAGGAGAACAATGGAGCTCAACAAAAGGGGTCACATAGGTTTACAATATATTCTTTATGTGATTTTATTTATGCTTTATTGATATGATCTCTTTTGAATTTGATAGTGAATTGTTGTTGTCTGTTGTTTGTCATTCAATTTCATAATCATTTTTCAGGTCATACACTAACCATTTATTTCCTTTTTGAAATAAAAAAATACACTTTAAAGTTTTCATTCCTAGCTCATAATTAATCTATATAATTTAATTATTCTTATGTGTATCCATTTCATTAGAGTATCCTAGCACAATCTTCAAGAATGTTTATTTTCCTTTATGAATGTTCACCTTTAAAGTTATGATATACTTGACCATATTAAAGTAACCTAAAAGGTTAGAAATTATTATGAAGGGAATTAAACTTAGTTTTATTTGAACAAAACTAAAAAGATTATAATGGATCAATTGACATCAACTTGATTATTTGACTAAAAATTCAACAAAATCTATGTCAACCTTTAAAATACAAAATGGTGAAATTAAATTAATTCAATTATGACACTCAACTTGATGAATTGGGTTACATAATTTTTAACTTGGTGGTTACTACACACCATTATTTCATCCTTACATGTATCCTAAATAAAATTACAATTGCACTCTAGTCCTTGCACAAGATCAAATGCTAGTATGATTACATTCTTTATTTTTAAAACTAAATCTCCCACAATTTAAGCTTGATATTTTTGCAAATTAACCAATGTACTATTATCCTATATGCTAAAATCATGTAACTTGGGGCCTATAATTTCCTACTTAAATAAATTCCTTAGGAGCCTTTAATAGATGAAAAAAAATCAATCAAGAGCATTCATGATACATCATTTTATCAAAAGAGAATAGAAACATAACATGAAAGAATCGTAGGTCTATATAATCATGTAAGGACAACCTCTATTGAATCTTGATGTAGACATATTGTAAGAAATACTTGTGTTCAAATTTTGTGAACAATAATCAATGGGAAGATGGTACACTTCCACACCCTAACATAAGAAGCTCCCTAAGGCATTTTTGCATACCACGTGTTCTAATTAGACATCTCATAGAGGTGAATTAGAAATTTCAGATTTTAGGGGTTTAAATAGTAATATGTTTGTGAATAGAACCATAGATATTTAGATAGGATTATAGTTTCTAATGTATTGTCACAAGTGTGATTTTGTTTTAAAATTTAGAGTGCTAAAATTTAATTGTTTATAGATATTTGTACACTTCAATTTTAGATCCATATTCTAATACACAATAACATCTGCAATAATATATTAATCAAAATATAAAAAGAAAGATACTCTTAACCCTAGATGTTTATTGATTACACTTATACATTTCTTTATCTTTTATTAAACTTGAAAAATTATATTTAATATTAATTATTTTATTTATCATTAACCTATTAAATGAACAAATTAATTAAATAATTCCACACCATAATATGTTTCTTTATACTTTTGCAAATTATTTGAAAATTGATGACTTTAATGAGTGATAAATTTTATATTATAATCATGAACGTATTTAGTGTTTATTGAGACTTGACTATCATGAGAGTACGTCAAAACCATAGAAAATAAGCGCATCCTTTGTCAATGAATCATTGTTCATTGATAAAGTATTATCCCTACATAAAACCAACTTTTAATGTATGGAAATCAATAGAATTGAGATCCAAATTAATTAAATGTTTGTTCTTTGACTATCTAAAATCTAATTTTAAGAAAAGTAAGAATTTGTATATAATTAATTAATTAACTCCACACTACAATAGGGCTCTTTCTTTCTTTACAATTTGTTTGAAAATAGATGACTTTAATGAGTGGTAGATTTTATATTATAATCATGAACATATTTAGTGTCTATTGAGACTTGGATATCATGAGATTAAGCCAAAACCATAGAAATAAGCACATCCTTTCAAAATGAAATATTGTGTATTGATAAAGTATTATTCCCACATAAAACCAACTTCCAATGTATGAGAATCAATAGAATTGAGATCCAAATTAATTAAATATTTGTTCTTTGACTATCTAAAATTTAATTTCTAAGAAGAATAAAGATTTATATATAATTAATTAAATAAATCCACATCACAATAGGGCTCTTTATTTCCTTAAACTTTGTTTGAAAATGGATGATTTTAATGAGTGATATATTTTATATTATGATCATGAACATATTTAGTTTTTATTGAGACTTGACTATCATGAGAATAAGCCAAAATCATAGAAAACAAGCACATCCTTTGTCAATAAAATACTGTTTACTGATAAAGTATTATCCCCACATAAAACCAGCTTTTAATATATGCGAACCAATAAAATTGAAATCCAAATTAAACAAATATTTAGATAATGGTAGAAACAATATATACCAATATATCAATATCTGTGAATAGTTAACAAATTGATAATGGTAGAAACAATATATACTTGAAGAAAACCATTTAGATAATAACATAATGCTAAAATAAAACCACATGGAACTTAAATTTCCATTATATTATAGATTTTCCATGGCTGTCACAGAGATCCCAAATAGCCAACAAGAAATTATTATATGTTATTATGAGAGCCAGAGCCATGAGCTCAATGCCTGCGCCATATGCCTTTGCCATCTTGCTTAATCAATTATAGTTTTGTCTATGCCCAATTGCATGCATTTAACTAAGATGATATGGACTGAAAACAGATCTATTGGTATGGAAAATGAAGGAAGAGTAAAGAAAAGAGCGATTGTCATCCACTTTCCTCCAATACTATGTTTCGTTTCATCTCACTTTCTTATAATCAAATGGTTAGGATGTTCAGTTTTATTAGTTTTCATAACACTCAGTAGAATGGAATCACATTATTAAATGCTAATGCTAGAATCTATAAATAGGAAAATTGCTAACCAATTAAAGTTATATTAGGAGGAGAGTCATAATAAGGGGGATTGGCTCAATCATTTGAGAGATCATAGCCATAACGAAAGGTTTTCAACATGTGATGATATTTTCTTTATTTTTCTTTTTGTTGTTCTAGCTAAAGGAACTTACCATTGTTATGCTAGTCTAGGAGATCACAATCACATTGAGAGAAAAAAGATTAGCCATGTGATAGAGGAGACCAACCATGTCAGTAGTGCTAAGGGGATTCATGAGATCTGTAGGAACTGTGTATGGAACAAACACTATGGTTATGACCATAATGGCACTTGCATAAAGAGGAGATGTCTCTATTGGCAAGAGAAGGTGACACATGATTTATAGTACAAAAGAAATTAGCTCAATGCTTGATAAGCGCTTGCAAGTGAGAAACTTATACAACTTTATTGACATAAACTTGGATCTATAACATAACATTTGACCATAAAATATCTTTAATGGACAAAGAAAATGAGCATGCATAAGCACTCTTGAATACATTTTGAAGAGTTTATAATTCGTAAAAGAAATGTTTGGGTGCCATTTCAAGTCTTCCATTAGGGCTTGGTACACCAAGTGCCAACTTTATGATGTCAGCTTTATGAAGCACTTTAGGAAGAACAAACTTCATAATGTTTGAAAGGATTCACTCAATTTCCAAGCTTGAATTTAGCTTAAACTTCTAACAAAGGAAATCAATTATTCATGGCTCTAGAGAAGAGGTCTAAAATTGAGTGAATCCCTCTTTAAAAAATTAAGGCATGGACCAATGGAACTTTGGTAAGAGGTCTCTCCTATAAAGTAGTCAGTCATAGGAGACCATCAAAGACATTGTTGGTTGATGGAAATCCTAGTCTTGAAATCATTCTCATTTCAGATCATATAAGCCAAGGCTTGATGGCTTCTCAGGCCTTCCATAAACTTTTGACAACAAAAATTACTTGAATTTACGTAGTTTCCTTCATGATTAGAATGTAATGGAAACCAAGTTATTTTTAGGATTATATACCATAAAGATATTCAAAAGAAATACAATTCTTAAGATCAAATTTTTATGCCTCATTAGCCTTATGGCTCAAATTATCTGCTTGGAAAATAATGCCAAGCCTTGTGTATGAGGGTTATTAATACTAAGACCACTAAAGTTGTGTGGGAGATAACAAAATTCTTAGGCAACTTGGTGTAAACCTAAATTCCTTGATTCTAAGAGGAGCACACAAAATCTTTAAGTACACACTCCAATTTTAGATGAAAAGTTTTTTAAAGGACTCCAATAGGAAGAATATTACACATGAGTAGTGACCAATAATTTAGAACAAATTTAAAATTTTCTAGTAAAGGAAAGAGGTTTGTTAATACAAATATTGATCTTTTTCTCAATGCAAGAAAGAATGGCTTGCCAAATATCTATAGAAAAGGATTGAAAATAAAAGGGTGTGCTAGAAAACCTAAATATTTCCCCATGGTTAATCCATTTCATTACATTTCTCTAACAAGAGAGCAATAAAGGATTCATTAGCATAGTGGTCAATAGGTAAGCTCAAGAAGTGATTTCGGAAGAGAAATACCTTTGAGCCTCTTCTTAACAACCACATTATCAAGCAAGTTGCCAAACCTTTTAATAAAAAGAATGCAAAGGATGAAATAAGAAGGAAACCTTGGTGAATGGATATGAAAGTCTCAAAAGAAGAGGATTATCTACCATTAATGGTGAGATAATATAGAGAAATCATAAAAAGCATCTCAACTGAGTAGAGAAATTTAGGACCAAATCCAAGAGAATGAAGCTCATGATCAAGATGAAAAACCATTCAATCTATTTAAAGGATATATAAAATTTAATCTTGATTAAAATATTGTTGTTGAGAGAAACATGCAAACATTGTGCATTTCCAAACAATAATAATATTATCTAGGATATATTTTCTCTTGATGAAATTAGTCTACTTAGGTTATACAATAAGCAAAATAAAGTGATAGATGTAAAGTATAAGGCATTTGGAAATAATTTTTATAGAAAGATCACTTAGTAGAACTTTATTAAAAACCAATTATAAATTTCTTCAAGATCACCTACTTTAGGTACAAATTAAAAATACCTTTATTTATTATAGCATCTAGGGTACCTAACTCAAAAGTTTCTAAGAAAACCTAGAAGAGATTAGGACCAATAGTGTGTCATATGGATATATAAAATCCATTTAAGAAAAACCATCATATACGCGAGTTATTGCATTGGCTATATAAAAAACCACTTCACAACTATATTCCAAAGTGATTTTTGGTCACATAGGACTCATTGTGTAGTGGAGAGCTAATAGGGAGCAACACCCACACATTATTGCAGGGCTTGTTCAATCTCAAAGGAAACTTAGCTTGAAAAATATATAGACAATGGTGGAGTAAATCCTAGAGAATATCATGAAGTTTTGAGAAGACCTAGTGGCCTTCTATAATATTTTTTTTCTTGAGGATTTTGGAAATCTCAAAATGATTAATTTTTTTGGAATATTTATCCCTAGTTTTAAGCCAATGCAAGCATGCCTTGATTTGAGCTCCCTAAGTGGAGTGGATATCTATTATTTACTTTTGTTAGAAAATTTAAACAACACACAACTATAAAAAAGGAGAAAATAGAAGCTTTTATAGCTAATGGTGATGTAATGGAGTTCCAAGTTGTTGGCCTTATATGAATGATAGTGAAATAGTGTTAATTGGTAACCATAAATATGTAAAAATTAAGTAGTTCATATGATGGCATTATTCCAACATTGAATCTAGTCATTCCCATTAGGAGGATGTGGCTTAATATTTAATGGTACAAGGTGAATGAGGACAACAAGGGAGATGATGAGGGGTTCATCCGCATTTAGAGACATAAGAGAAGATCTGAAAGAAAAAAATAGAAGAAGACCAGCATGCAATACCAATTTCAATCATCCTTTCTTTGGCTATTATTTCAATTGTAATAATTTTGGTCAAAAGGTGGTGGATTGTAGGAAAGGCCTGGTAAGAAGAAATAATTTTCTTAGCATAAATGTGTTTTATCCATCATTTGATTCCAATATCATTTATCATAAGTGCAAAAACTTTGGACATATTACGAGAGACTGTAGAAGCAGTTTTGTGAATTCTTTTAAGCCAAAAATTAAGGGAAGTAATTTGATAGATTAAAACAGTGATTCTAGCTAGTAAAGTTTGGAAGAAGAAACAAGAACATAATCTTGAAAGGTCAATAATCCCTCACACTACATTTTATGATCAATCTATGATATGTGATGATTTCGAAAGTGAAAGCTACAATACTCCATCCATTATGGAAAAATGTGGATCCATAGAAGGAAGCTCCAATGAGCCTATTGTGGTCAGTTGTAGCTCAAAAGGTGATGAACTCATTGAAATCAAAGAGATAACATTCTTGTTGGGAAAGAAGAATGAAAATTGTCCCTGGTATAAAAAGGAAGAATATGATAATATATTTGATTTCTTCAGGTAGAAGATGAGAGAGAGGGCCCTCTCCTATTTAATGTTCTAGAGGAAGAACAGGTTGAGGGGGAGTGTTGAATCATTGTTGCAAGTAGACGTGGTGGTCTTGCAGAGTATTTTAGTGCATTATTGGACAAGAATAGAGTGATCAGACAAATTGCTGGTGTTTGGACTCAGGTGGAGTCTATCCAAAAGAATGGTTTCTAGACTGTGCAGTTAGAAAAATGACTTCAAATAGGGGAGTGTTACCCTTTTCCAATGATGCCAAAATATTGTTGGATAAAGGTTGTCATTTATGTCAAAGGTGGTAGTCAATTCTATTGTTATTGTCAAGGTATTTGAAAGGTTGTTGTCTGGAATGTTGTTTGTGCATTTGTGTTCCCTGTGTTTCAGGAATTTAGTAATAGGTTGTAGCATTGGTTGGAGTATGATTTTAATATCATCTTATATCCTTTCCTATTGGTGGAAGTGATATGGAAGTGTGATCTCAAATGATTCAAAAAGGTTGTATGTTTACATTGGCAGGTTGATATGATCCACATTTATTCTCAGTTGTGTGTTATGTCTTGTAGTTTGAATGGAGAGTATCTCTACACATGAGTTTTCATGATCCAGAGTTTCCAGAGTTGGTGTGTAGTGGAAAGTATGTTTTGAAGTGACAAAAGGATCATTGTATAAGGTTATTAGGTGGGTCACTTTTCTGGATTGATGCAACAGAGGTTTATAGCTTGTGCTCTCCAAAGGAAACCTGTGGATGATCGTTGGGACTAGATAGGTCCTCATTGGGAAATACAAGGTGTTTTCCTTCTTGTTGTATAGTGTGTGGGCTATTGGACCTAGCCTATTACATGTTTGATTAAGGGTTATATTGTGGCGAACTTGCAAATGCAATAATCTTTATAGTAGGCTGACATATTAATGTAATTATAATTAACACACATAGTTGTCTAGGATTTGTCCTAAGTATTAGGTGTTAAAAGGGAATGCTATGTGATTAGTATTTTAATTCAAATACCAAAGAGGTGTAATGTGAGTGGTATTCCAATCACTGTGTGTCATTATCAGAAGATCATATGCACTATGTGGAAGGGTTTTGATATTGTTCCTAGATCAGAAGAGTGAAGTATTTAGCCTTGAAGGTCTGTAGTTCTTATTCTATATTTCTGTGGGATTGGTATCTTATCAGTTGAGTTGGTGCTCAAATCTTGGATTATAGGATTGGTGTCTCTTGTAGGTTGGTGCATGCAAATACCATTAGGGATTGGTGTCTTTGGTAGGTCGGTGGGCCTACTTCATATTGTAAATTCCTTATTATATTAATGCTTTGCAAGGTTGGATTTGGGAAATAGATCCAAGAAAATTTTCTCACCATGGTTTTCCCATCTTGGGTTTCAACATATATCTAGTGTTCATTGTGTGGATGTGTATGTTCTTTTGTCTCTTATTTGCTACATCATTAAGAAGATTAGTTGAGAGCTTCATTGATGTTTTAAGGTTCGTGCTTGAAGTTCAAATTTAGTAGAAATTGAAATATATTGATTCATCCCCCCCTTTCAGTATATTGTGTGCCCTTCACACTTTTGTTATGAAAAGAATTTGGAAATATTGAGAAGCCATCAATTAATGGATTTTGTGAGAATGATTGATTTATCAAACATTCATCTATTTTTCAATCTCTTGTTATTCCTTGCCAAGATTGACCCCTTGCTAAGACTCTTTAGGTTCATGCTATGAAATTATTTCATTAATGTATCAAGATTGTTCTTGACCTATTTTCTAAGACTACGGGGAGCTTTCTTTTTTAGATTGAATTATAGTATTTCTAATTAGTATTTTGAGTCATTTTAACCATTATTTTCCTCATATGATTCATAAAATTGGATTGAGAAGCTTCAAAATTCAATGAAAAGGCTAGAAATAGTATTCCAATACATCATTTCAAAACTACAAACTATACAAGGGTTCAAACCACAATAATCTGTCCCACTTTCTGGCCAAAGTGGGACATTGAAATCAACAGTTTCACCAAATTTTTTCACTTTATAACACCTATAGAAACTAAATTTTTAAGAATTTAAAAATAATATGAACTAGTGATTTTCAAGATTTTTTTGTAGATTATAAATATATATTTTTAAAAAATTTAAGAAATCATTTGAGTTTTTGTACGTAAATTTTAATAACTTATTTTCATAGTTAACAATATTTTTAATAATTTTTTGTTGTTTTTATTGAGATTAACTATAATTCAAGAAATATTTAAATTCAATTTTATTAATTTAAGTTGGTCGAAAGTGTAATGCATGGAAGAGAGATGGGTGTGTCGTCGGGTGGAGTTGTAGCGGTGATTGCGGATGGAGGTAAGGATTTTTCAAATTTTGGTAAGGGGGGAAACTCTGCTCTAGGGATTGGCGTTAATGGTGGAGGTCAGGCTAACATTGGGAGGTTGGATGACGGTTGTCTTTTTGATGGGACATCTTGTGGGTCCTTTCTATTATGCATCTCAAATGTCCTTCCTCCCTCTGGCAGTCTGGGTCTGGATGGTACTTCCTTGGACAAGGTGGGGTCTATTTATGTGGCTCCCAAGGTAGCTGTCGTCCCTGAAGTTGCTTAGCCTATTACTGCCTCAGAGGATAGTAAGTCTTGGTTAAATTTGTTTGGTGCTTAGCTTAAGGAGAAGAGCTCCTCACCTCTGGTGGAATTCTTTGCCCCGTCAACTAGCGATTATTTTGTCTCTGTGCCAGATCATATTATTGACAAGGGTATTCTTTCTATGGAGCAATCGCTAGTTGGTAAGTTTATGGGACCTCATCCTAATATTGAATTGGTACATAGCCTGGCAAGAAATCGGTGGCATCTAAAAGGTCAAGTTGAGGTAGCAGCCCTTGTGAAGGGCTTCTTCTCATTTTCTTTCACTTATGATGAAGATTTGTTGAAGGTTTTGGTGGGGGGGTCATGGCTTATTTGAAAATATACTTTGGTGTTGAAGAAATGGGAGGCAAGTTTCTCCTCGAGCTCTTATTCTTTTGACTCAGCTCTAGTGTGGGTTCGCTTGCCTAGGATTCCACTTGAATTCTAGGATGAGAAAGTCTTCAAAGGAATTGCGTCTACTTTTGGACACTTTTTTTCTATTGATAATCTCACTGCTTCAAGGCATAGGCTTGTTTATGTATGGCTATGTGTGATTCTGAACCAGGCCATGGATATTCCTTCGATGATAAAGATAAACTTTAAGTTGGGAGTTTGGGAGCAGGCGGTTGAGTTTGAGTCTATCCCTTTTTCCTACTTCCACTGCAAGAAGGTGGGTCATTGGGCAAAGAAGTGTCCTTTGATGCCAATGGCCCCTCCTCAAAAGGCCTCCATCCCCTCTCAAAAGGAGGCCAAAGTTTGGAAGGAGGTTGGGAAACATCCTGTTTCCGGGGTTGAGACAAGCTTTGTTAAGCCTCTAGAGGAGGTGGTGTTTTGGTGTCTCAGTTGTGAAGGATCTTGTCGTTTCTCCAATTCATCCCTGCCTTGCCGAGGAAGCTCCTTCTGAGGAGGGTGAGGTGAAAGCCTTGTGTGTTGTTAATCTGGTGGAGGAGGTTGGTACCAATTCGTTGGCTATTGTGGTTGCTCAACCTGAGAAAGTGACCCCTCTGAAGATGGTCTCTAAGGTTTATTGTTAATTTTTGAGGAGTTTTTGGGTCCCCCGTTGGTGGAATCAGTTGTGGTCAAAGAGGATTTGTCCTCTATTGAGCCATTGATGGAATCAGTTTCTGAGAAGTTGGTGCTCACCTCTTCTGTCAATGATTGTTCTGCCTTTGCTTCTCAGGAAGAGGATCCATGGACTACTATTATTTCTGCTTCCAAGTCTCATAACAAAAGAAGTTGAACCCCTCTATGGGGGGATGGCTACAAGGAACCGTCTGAAGCTGGATTGTGGTTTGGAGCCAAGGGGTAGATGAACACCTTCTTTGAAAAAGTGCAGGAGAGGGAAATAAAATGTCATATTGTTGATGGCTTGTAGATTAATCTGCTTGAGATGGGCCTAAATGGTCCCTTGCAAAATATTTTATGAAGATCCTCTCTTGGAATATAAGAGGATTAAATAATCCTCATAAACAAGATATTCTTGCAAACATTGTGAGAGATCATCGTCCTGATGTCTTTTTGATTCAAGAAACTAAGATGAGTGTGGAGAAGGTTGATAGAATTAAGAACATATTTTTTAAGGACTGTGGTTGTCATGTTGTTGATTCTAGTGGTGCTTCTAGTGGAGTGGCAACGTTTTGGAATCCTAAGGTGGTTGTTGGATCTGACTTGTTTTCTTTTGAGAATCATGTTGCTACATCATTTTTTTGCTTCAGGGAGAAGTTCTCTTGGGTTTTGTCCAATATCTATGCTCCAAATGCGAAAAGCTCTCGAAAGAATTTTTTGGGTGAATTTGAATACCTTTAAGGCTCAATTCTCTCTTCAGAATTGGTTGGTGATGGGCAATTTTAATACCCCACTAAATGATGCTGATAAGTTTGGAGGATCTCAGGTGGCTGATGACAATCGCCTTGATCTCAGGAATTTAATCAATGATAACCTTCTGCTAGATTTGGATTTGGGAAGGGCATCCTATACTTGGTCCAATAGGCGTGCGGTGGATGCTCTTATTCAGGTTAGGTTGGATTAGGCTCTTATTTATCCTAATTGGTTGCATTTTTATGCTTGTTCTCTTTTTGCTCTCACGAGACTTGGATTAGATCATTTTCCTATTTCCTTGAATGTTGAACCCTTTGGTCATAAAAAGGATTTTTCATTTAGGTTTGAGAAAATGTGGACTAGTCACCCGGACTTGCGTTCCAAAATTGTTGAGTGGTGGAATATTAATGTTGATGGGTCTACCATGTATAAGGTTGCTAAGAAGCTTTCTTTTGTTAAGTAGAACTTGATTCAGTGGAACAAGGCCTCTTTTGGAAACATTTTTGAGGAAAAATCAGAGCTTAAGTCTAAATTGGATATTGTGCAGCAAATAATGTAGGTTTCTAGGTCTGATTCCTTGCTTCTTCAAGAGGAAAGTGTCCTTTTGGCTAATTTGCATAATATTGTGGCTAGGGAGTTTGAGTTCTAGAAGTAGAGGTCTAGAGCTATTTGGCTTCGAAGTGGGGATAAAAATACTCGTTTCTTCCATCTTACGACTTTGAAGCATATATCCTCTAATAGGATTTCTAAAATTGTTGTGAATAATTCTTCTCTTGAAGAGGATGATGCAATAAGATCTGCAGCTCAGTTTTTCTTTGAGGACCTTCTCTCAGAGGATCATCCTCTAGATCTTGTCTGCCAACAAGGCTTCCTTAACGTTATCCCTAACTTGGTGTCGGAGAAGGAAAATAGGTTCTTGATTGGTATTCCGTTAGATGAAGAGATTAGAAAGGTTGTGTTTTCTTTTGAAGGAAATAAATCTTCGGGACCTGATGGGTTCCCTTTGTTGTTCTTTCAGTCTTATTGGGAGATAATTTCAAAGGATGTTTTCAATGCCACTAAAGAATTCTTTGGGAGTAGGCAGCTTCTTAAGGAATTGAATTCCATGTTTATAGTCTTAATCCCCAAGAAGCTTGGGGCTGAGCTCTTTGGTGATTTCAGGCCTATTAGTCTTTGTAATTCCATCTGTTTAAGATTTTCTCAAAGGTGCTTACTTCAAGATTACAAAGGGTTCTTTCTAAGATTATCTCGCCTTAGCAAATTGTTTTTGTGTCGGGAAGGCAGATTTTGGATTCTATTCTCATGGTGCATGAAAAAATCCATTCTCTTAAAGTTAACAAGAAGTCTAGGCTCATTTTGAAGCTTGATTTGTTCAAAGCTTACAATCGGATGAATTGGAGTTTCCTCTATAGCATTCTCAAGGTGTTTGGTTTTTTGGACTGGGTTCTGCAATTGGTGTGGCAATTAATCTCCTCTCCTTCTTTTGCGGTGCTTATCAATGGGTCACCCTCTACCTTTTTTAGAAGTTCTCACAATATTTGGCAAGGGGGTCCTATTTCTCCCTTTCTTTTTATCATTATGGTGGAATCTCTAGGAAGGTATCTTCTTCAGCCAGTGTCTAATGGGGCCTTCAAAGGTCTTTATTCTTCCTCGCGCTAGCTTTGTTTCTCCCATCAACAATTTGTTGATGACATTGTTATTCTTGCAGAGGCTCTTGTTTATGTGGCTAACTCTATTTGTCTTATTCTTCGGCAATATGAAGTGGCTTCGGGTTAGAAAGTGAGTTTTCCTAAGAGCACTACTTTTTTTCTTAATAGTTTGGAGCATCATCAATTGAAGATTGCTAGTATTCTTGAATGTGGTATTGGGGAGCTCCCCTCAACCTATTTGGGGCTCCCTCTTTGTTCTAATGGTGTCCTTGATTCCTTTTGGAATAGTATCATTGATAAGTTTAATTCAAAGCTTGTGGGTTGGAAGGGTGCTCTTCTTAGCCAAGCAGGTAAAATTCAGTTAATAAGGTCGACTTTACAAAATTTTCTGGTTTATACCTTAAGCTTGTTCAAAATTCCCATAAGGTTTTGGGAGAAGATTGAGGGCATTTAAAAAAGATTCTTGTGGTCTGGGGTGGAGGAGAAGAAAAGATTACACTTGTTGTCTTGGGAGGAGGTTTGCAAGTTGAAAGTCCAAGGTGGCTTAGGCCTACATAAGCTGAAAGATTTTAATTCATCCCTTATGGAGAAACAATTCTGAAACTTGCTTGTGAGTGACAAAGAATGGATGGCGATTTACTCTTCTAAATATTTGAGGGGACTGGATAAATTTAGAGATTTGTTTAGGGAGAATTTTGTTCCTCCTCAGGGGTTTGTCCTCTAGAACTTTACGCTTCGTGCTTGTTCGACTGTGGCTACTGGCTTGCGGTGGGTCTTTGGAAATGGTAGAAGGATTGTGTTCTAGGATGATTGGTGGTTTGGGCATGGTCCCTTGAAGGATGAACCTTGGGGGGCTCCTTTCAAAGATTTTTGTATCAGGGAATGGGGTGTTTTTGTGGCTGATTATATCCTTCAGGGTAGTTGGATCATACTTGATTTGGTAAATAGGGATCTGGAGCCCCTCTTTGTGTTTCTTTCCTTGATTCATATCCCTATTGATTCTCCTAATGATTCAGTGGTATGGCAGTTGACCCCCAATGGCAAGTTTTCTATTTCTTCGGCCTTCTCTTTTCAGACTCAACTGATTGGCCCCCCTCCTTTCTGGGGTTGTTTGTGGAATGTGAAGCTTCTACCTAAGATTAATATTTTCTTTTGGAATATGTGTCAAGATAAGATCTTAACTCTCAATAATCTTGTGAAAAGGGGAATGTCTCTGTCGAACAGGTGTTTCTTATGTAAAGAAGTTGTAAAGGATTGTTTTCATCTAGTGGTTGGCTGCAGTTACACTTGGCCTTCTCTTTTCAGACTCAACTGATTGGCAACCCTCCTTTCTGGGGTTGTTTGTGGAATGTGAAGCTTCTACCTAAGATTAATATTTTTTTTTGCAATATGTGTCAAGATAAGATCTTAACTCTCAATAATCTTGTGAAAAGGGGATTGTCTCTGTCAAACAGGTGTTTCTTATGTAAAGAAGTTGTAAAGGATTGTTTTCATCTAGTGGTTGGCTGCAGTTACACTTGGGATGTGTGGGCTCATATTTTTAAGTTGTGGGATATAGCTTGGGTGTTTCCTGCTTCTTTCACTGACTTGTGGTCTCAGTGGGTGGCTCCTTCTATTAATCCGGCTCTCTCGATGTTGTGGTCTCTTATCCTGCCACATTTGGTGTGGGGAGTTTGGAAGGAATGCAACAATCATGTTTTTCGTTAGCTGGAACTGTCATAGTCTAGGATGGCCTTTAAAATTTGCGAAGCTATCAAGGAAAATTTCCTTTCTGAATTCTCAGTGATTCCCTCTTTTAATCTCAAGGTGGTTGTTTCTCCTTATGATTTTTTAGTGGGAAAAAGATGGAATCTCTCTTGTGACCTCTCTAATCCAGTGAAGAAGATAAAAGTTTCTAGGGAGGGGGTTTGGTGGAAGGCTCCCTCTTGTGGTTGGTTTAAAGTTAACTTTGATGGAGCTTCTAAGGGAAATTTGGGTCCTGCTGGTTGTGGGGGAGTGTTACGTGATGATAGTGGTAGGTTTGTCTCTGTGGTGGCACTCCCTTTGGGAACCCAGACAAACCACTTTGCAGAGGCAACAACAACCTATCATGACCTCATTTTGGTGAAAATTTTTGGGGTTTCCAAACTTTGGCTTGAGGGGGATTCTCTTAATATTATAAAGTTTCTTATGTTGAATTGTCCGCTTTCTTGGTCTATTGCCCATCTCATTAATGATTCATTTTCGATCATTAATTATTTTGAATAGATTAGAATCTCGCATGTGTTTAGGGAAGCTAACTTGTTGGTTGATGGGTTAGCTAATTTGGGAGTGGTGGCTCAAAATAATTGGGATGATTGTGAATCCTTGCCACTTAACCTTAAGATCATTTCCAATAATGACCAGGTGTCATGTTATTAAGGTGGTCGAGATGAGGGAAAGGCTCTTTGTTATTGTTTTGAGTTGGTTTTTGCATGTAGAGTCTTGGTCCTACTCTTCTCATAATTTCCTTTTAGATTTCCTTGATATTATGGCCTAGTTGTGTAGTGTTGGAAGTACTTGGTTTGGCAGGCTTACACACTTTGTGGGTGTTATTTGCATTGTTTTGTGGTTAGTTTTCCTAATTTTGTCTTTGCAAAAAATTAAGGTGTTGGTTGTTTCTTATTTGTTGCATG
Organism: Sequoia sempervirens; assembly: GCA_007258455.2. Taxonomy (NCBI): domain Eukaryota; kingdom Viridiplantae; phylum Streptophyta; class Pinopsida; order Cupressales; family Cupressaceae; genus Sequoia; species Sequoia sempervirens. Next base: position 18,435 of record VDFB02385160.1, on the reverse strand, counting down.
CCGCCATGGGAGGAGTTCATTGCAGAGTGGAGCCGAGCTCTTGTGAGGAGTTCCAGAGTAATGAAACTGTGTGGGAGCATATGGAAAAGGGTGGGGTTAGCCCACATTTTCTCAAGCTACAAGGTCTAGACCTTGAAGCGATGGTGGTTTTCATTAAAGGGTGGAGTAGTATGATTTTGCATTACAAAGGGGTGGAGTTTAATATTGATGAGGATTTTGTGGCAGAGGTGACTAGGCTTCCTTCCACTGGAAGGAAATTCTATAGAGACAAAGGTGTGGCTAAGAAAGCCCTTGCAAATTTCTTTAAATATGATGAGAAGAAGAAGCTCAGGGAAGTTGGGAGTGGTGGGTATGCCCGCAAGTCTCTCAAGCCACTGTGGAGGGATCTAGCTCTAGAAATTATGAATTAATTCACCTTGGAGGGTAAGTTTTTTATTGTTTATAGCTACCATTTTATGCTTCTGAATCATATCTGCCACAAGGTGTTAGTTTTGTTTCCTTTTTATCTTTTGCTTTCTATGGAGAATATTATTGAGGATCATCAGAAAAACCCCAAGAAGGCCATTCTCCATGAATGTCTTATGAATCTCATGTTTCCATAAAGTTGAAGTTGATTCCTGTCTCTCCTAAGACCCTGGCCCCCAAAAAGGGTGTTAAAAATTCTAGCTATGTGACTGGTGATTCTGCAGCGGAATGGGAAGGGAATTCTAATGATGAGGATTAAAATTTTGAGGAGATGTTGATTGAGGATGGTGAGTCTGAGGAGGGCTCTAAAGCTTCTGAATCTTGGTCCAATGGATATGAAACAAATTTTGAGTTGAAGGAAGTTGTGGTGCCATCTGGGAAGAAGAGCACAAATGGGAAGAAAAAGTGCCCCAGGAAAGAAAAGTCTTTTGTCAAGAGGAAGAAGGTGGAGATGTTTGGTGTTGTGGAGGAGTCCCTTGTTTCTAGTGAAAAACCTTCTCCAAGACCTAGTAGGGTGGGGGATTATGGTGAAAATCCTTCTCTGGGCCCTAGCAAGGTGGGTGTTGTGGAGAGCTCCCCTATTGTGGAGGACAATCATGGCATTGGTAAAGACATCCTTGGGTTTGTGCAGTCGATGGAGACTAATGTTCAAGGGATTGAGGGTTTTGAGTGTTCTAAAGGGGTTGACCCTAACCAGGTTCCTCTTGACTCTCCTATTGGCACTATGCAGGTTAAAGGGAGTGTTGTGAAGGCAAAGTGGCTGGAAGTCTTGGAAAACTTGGCGAATATACTAGATAAGAACCAGGTTAAAGCTGAGGTGGTTGAAGTTGAGGATTCCCCTGATGAGGAAGAAAAGAGGGATAATGAGGAGCCTTGGGAGGACCTTGTTCAAAATATTGATTCTAAAGTTATGCCTCCTGTTAATTGGGGTTAGATTAACATGGGTATGTTTTGTAGGATGGTTTAGGATGGTAGTTGCAACTTGCTTTCTCTGGTTAAATGGCTTTTCTCAAAAGTTAAAGAGCTCAATGTCTAGGTGAAGAATTGGCAAGATGTTTGTGTGGCACTAGTGCATAGTAACTAGAAGGAACAGGTGATTAAAGGTAAGGTCAAAACCATGAATGTTATGCTTGATAAACTTGTAGTGGATGTTGATTGCCTTGGTAATACTCATGAGGAGAGGATTTCTTCTTTGGAATTGATGGTCCATAAGAATTTTGAGGAGAGATTAGGTAACATTGAGGACAAAATTAGCAAGTTGTTTGATGATTTGAAGACTATTGTGAACATTAGCAATAATTCTTTAAAATCGACTGCTAAGGGCCTTGCTATTTTAAATGAGAAAGCCTTGAAATGGACTGGTAAACCCTTGGATTTGGGTGATATTGAGAAGGCTATAAAGGATGTGAATTGCTAGAAATTTGGTGGAGAAGAATTATGATCTTGCTCTAGTTATGGAAAAGGATGTTAATGCTGGTCCATGTTTGAGAACGAGGAGCAAGACCAAGAAGTGGGCTGCTATTTCATTTTAGGAGCTCAAGGATGTTATGGAGACGCACGAGGGGGTCATTGAGGAGAATTTGGCCTCGGTTAATGTTCTGGAAAAGATGTTGTAGCTGTGTTGTTTCTTTTGCTTGATCAACCTCGTTGCTGATGTTTTTCTTTTGGGTTGTTGATGGGTTTCATTGTTAATTTTTGTAATGCCCCGTCTTAATAACCTAAGAATGTTGCAATAGTGTATAATGGTGTAATAAATTTTTTTTAAGTTTAATTATTAAGTTAACTAGTTGCATACATTCATTAGGCTAAGCGACGTACACTACTTTGAGTTTTCCATAAGTGACTTAAGTATTTCGCATTACACATATTAATTAACATTAACATAAACATCAAAGATAAACATTGCATAACATTGGATTCCATTCAAGTTAATATAAGGTACAAACATGTTTCCATACATTGCATTTGATAGTATATACAATACTCATCCATCTGATGAGGTAGTTCAATAATGATTACAATTACAAGTGTTCACCTCACAACATTTGAGGGATGTTAAATAATACAATATTTACAATATACAATGATGAAATACTCATAAGTTTCCAAGTGCGAGCTCTCCATCCATGATGCTCTTGATGCTATGATCACAAACTGGGGACCCAACTGAGTAAGGTGCACGTTCCACCCAACCATGTGGTACCCGTAGGTCCACCCCCCGTGCTAGGAGATAGTAATAAGGTTACCTAGACCTAATCTACTAACCCTAGACACTAGTACACAACAAACTAATGGTTACAGTGCTTCCAGATTTAGACAATTTGATTGTATCACAAATACAAGGTTAACTGTTATTCTAGGTGGAGTGTCATCACAATATTGCAAAGGTTACCCTGGTGTTTCTTCCTAGGTTCCAGCCCCCAATCCTTGGGTTACCCTGGTAACCTCTTACAAAACCCGGCCCCTATTGCATACTATTGTGGAATCGAATGTCTCTTGAAGAAACAAGACACCGATTTGCCATTCCAGGCCTTCTCATCTTATACTCAAGACTGAAGTAGCTCAAGAGTCATAAGTGAGGCAAAATATCTTGTTAAGTGTTTTAATCTAACCACTATGTTCTTAGTTGTCACTAAGTTACTAACTCTTTGTAAGTTACCCTGACACCACTTTGTGTGTCGGCTCTTACAAAAAGCCACTCCCCTAAACATAACAAAGGAATCTATGTTCTTTGACTAAGGTTTACAAAGTGTACATATAACCAAAATCAATATAAAAGATCAAACGTGTTATAACGAACATCAAATCATTGATCCTAAAATAGGTGTCAAACCACCATACAAATCCATGTACACATCCTTAGTTAACACAAGAACTCTACTTAAATAATCACAATCCCCATTTAACAATTGGTTTGGAAGACTTAAATAATCTAACATTCTCGATTTTTTAGCAGAGAGAAAATACAATTAAAACAAATCCCGAAATGCGCGTCTGTGTGGTTACTAAATCCACTTGCGTCAATTATCAATCCACATGAATATAGATCCAACTAAATGAATCTATTTTAAAATAAATAAGTAATTGTTTTATTTATTCTATTCTTCGATTTTCTCAATCACAAATTTCTCATGCGATAAAAAAAAAAAAAAACAATATTTTTCTAAAATTCAATACATTTCAATACTTTCAAAAATTTATATAAATTAATATATATTAATTCCAACAAAATATACTTATATACACAAATATATATATATAAATATATATATATATATACATATATATATATATAAATAAAAACAATAAATAAAATTCACATTTCAAATCCAACGTTTTAAAACACACATGAAATTTTTAATAAATAAAACTTAGGAAAGAATAACCCGCAGCCGAGCCATACACATCAGTATTTAAAAATAAATAAAACAAACTTTGGTAAAGCTTCGGTCTCAGCCGCAACTTACAATGGGGAGGACGCAGCCTTGCCAGGCTGCGCCCAACAGCCACGGGCTACTGTGCGCAGCCTTGCCGGGCTGCGCCCAACATAACATAATGTGGGGAGGGTTTCGGCCCTCCCCAATATAATTTTTTTTTTTTTAAAATCAAATTTATGAATTCCGTACTGACGGAAATTAAATCGACGGATTTGTATTTCATAAAAATTAAAACAATAATATGGTAATTAAGCACATGCAGCGTTATGGAAATTATTAATTTAAGTAAGAATAAAATATCTTATCCATATATATATATATAATAACCAACCCGGTTTGGTATGCTCTAGGAATAAATTATTTTTACGGTAAGGTTTAGGAACATAAATAATAATTTTATTCTGTACAATAAATTCTTAATAGTAGTTCATCTACAGGGTAATTTTTTTTTTAATTACATAACAAAACCCCCACTTATTTAAACCAGGTTTTAACAAAGAATAATCACATAAATCCTTCAAAATGATACTATTTTAAAAACAATTTTCATAGAAAGAAGATTTGTTTTTTTTTCAGAATTAATTTACAAAAGAAGGAGTCTCCGAGAAGAAATACAAAATTTCACTATACAATTATTTGCTTAGAAAAATCTTTTAAAAAAAAGAACAAAATCATATACAAAGATAAATACCTCTTTCCTGTGTTTGAGAAGATCTAGTTGTTGGAGAGAAACCTCTACATGAGATGCAAAATCCCAAAAGCTTCTCCAAGAAAACCCAAAATCCACAAGATATCCAAGCTAGATCTGGAGAGATAATAACAACTTCCTAAGAAATAATGATTTTCTTACGTAAGAGGATTTTTGCAAAAGCGATAATTTTCAGGTGAGGAAATTTAATAACCAACTGTGCAATCCTAGATCCACAATGGCTTCAAGTAAACAAATTTTCAACAACCATAGCAATTATTGCACTCACATGTCGAGGAAGTGGTTTACAAAATATCTTCCCACCACTTCTTGGCTTGTCACCTTATTTTCAATATGCATGCAAATAATTTATTTAATTTAAATTTGCAATTTCCAAATGCATGCATTTATTTTTTATTAATTTTCTAATTTTCAAATACAATATAATTTACACACTTAATAATCTAATTTAATTAATTAATTAATTTAATTAAATTAGTTTAATCTTTTAAGATCAACCATTTAACCAAATAAGCTAATTAATTAATTAAATAATTAAGCAACTAATCTCTTCCACATTTAAACATTAATTTAAATAACAATAATTTAAAACACAATAAACTATCATTAAAAATTAACCAAATTTATCTTTCAAGCAATTTATCCAAACAGAAAATGACAAAACAATCCTATGACTCAGAACTAAAACAGACGATGTACTAAGACCAGGGTTATAAATTAAACTAGGGTGAACCAAACTACTATCTCCCGATCAACGTATCCGTTGAGTCTTGACACGCTCAGACCTGAGTACCCAGGTGGAGTCGGTGTCATGTACTTGCAATTCCTGCAACCAAACAATAACATGCATACAAATATATATATAAAACGTTAATGGAGACACCCAGGTCTGAGGAAAATCCGCAGGATATCACGGGGCACTTTCCTTAAGCCGGTGATCGTTCTCCACACCAATACACGTCACCACAAACTGATGAAATAAATAGCTGTTAGTCCATCATAAACATATACATAGCAATAGTCATCTGAAAGTAAACATCTAAACTATATCAAATCATGTCTAAAATTAGTAATCACCAAACAATGTATCATCATATCCACGAATAAATCCACTATCCACTCAAAACCGGTGATCGAAAATATCCAAACTTAATTATCATAGTTTACTTGATTATTGAAAACACTTATTGACTTATAAGCATAAAGAGGGGTACTACATCCTCCCCCTAGGATGGGGCTTTATCACGAGCACGGGAAACGGATAGGGATAAAAGTTCCCTCATCGTGTGCATCCTCAGTGGTGAAGCCTCATGGCTAGGATCCCATTGGACCCACTCACACGATCAACGTCGACCCACGAGGCCGTCAGTCTTTGTAGAATAGCCGGGCTCCAAAGCGGTTGCCAGATCCCTCTACACATGTATTCCAATCAAGTACATGAGATATGTCGGGATGATATGGTCTAAGTACTGATACATGAAAAACATCATGAATACGAGACAAACTAGGTGGTAAGGTGAGTCGATACGCCACGGGACCAATTCTCTCTAAAATCTCGAATGGTCCAACGAAACGAGGCACAAGCTTAGAGCCTTTTCCATAATGGATTGGACTCTTTCACGGTCGCACTCGAAGAAACACTCTATCACCAATAGCGAACTGTCGATCGATCCTATGCGCATCGGCATACTTCTTTTGCCTATCCTGAGCTGCTATCAAATGTTCTCTAATACGGTCAACCTGTTGCTCCATGTCTCGAAGCATCTCAGGTCCTAGTAATACTCTATCCTCTAGTCGATCCCAACTAAGCAAACTTCGACAAGGATGACCGTATAATGCCTGAAATGGTGGCATACCTATAGAACTCTGATATTCGTTGTTGTAAGAAAATTCTACTAAGTACAAGTAATCCTCCCAACGTGATTGTTGGTCCATTACGTACATCCTAAGCATATCCTCTAATATTTGATTAACTCTTTCCGTTTGACCATCGGTTTGAGGATGATACGCTGAACTAAAGTTCAACTATGTACCTAAAGCATGTTGTAAATGAAGTCCATAACACTGAAGTAAATACAGGATCTCTATTCGATATAATCCTACGAGGAATCCCATGTAATCTAACGATGTCCTCCATGAAAATCCTAGCTACGGATGAAGCATTATAAGATGATCGTACTGGTGAGAAGTGAGCTACTTTAGTCAAACGGTCAACAGTTACCATAATGGCATCATGTCGACGTGACGACGTAGGTAACCCTACAATAAAATCAACAGATATAATATCCCATTTCCATTCGGGAATGAGATATGGCTGCAATAATCCAGCGGGATGTTGATGCTCAGCTTTAACTCGCTGGCATTCAAGACATCTCGATACATAATCAGCAATATCACGTTTCATACCAAGCCAAAAGTACAATTGCCGAAGATCAACATGCATTTTCTTGACACTTGGATGAGCTGAATAAGGGGCTCGATGGGCTTCAATCATAATTAATGTACGAAGACTCTCAACATGTGGTACATAAATACGATCTAAATGCCGTAATATACCATCCGATTCTAAAACATAACCTGCAAATTGACCTTCTAAAGGTCTACCCGATTCAATCTCCGACCTCACTTCCTGATATAATCTGTCAGTAGGAAGTGTTGCGACTATTTGACCTCTCAAATCTACTTCAAGAGTAGTAGTAGAGATCTCATGACGATGACGACTAAGAGCGTCAGCCACTACGTTCTCTTTTCCTTGAACATATTTCACTTCAAAATCGTACTCACACAAGAACTCCATCCACCGTCTCTGCCTAGCATTCAAGTTAGGTTGTGTAAAGATGTATTGCAAACTACGGTGATCAGTATGAAGTTCAAAACGATGACCTAATAGGAAATTCCTCCATCGAACTAATGCATGCACAACTGCAGGTAGTTCTAGATCATGGGTAGGATAGTTTAATTCGCGATCCTTGAGTTTTCGAGACTCATAAGCAATCACACACCCATCTTGCATCAATACTACTCCCAAACCCTCTAAGGATGCATCCGTACACACTACGAAATCCTTAGTAGGATCAGGAACAATGAGTATAGGCACATTAGTTAACTTTTCTTTAAGAGTCTGAAAAGCCATCTGACATTGCTCTGTCCAAACAAACTTCTTCCCTTTCCTCTAAAGAGAAGTAATAGGATGACCGATTCTAGAAAATCCCTCTACAAATCACCTATAATAACCAGCAAGACCCATAAAACTACGAACTTCACCTACATTAGTAGGTGCGGGCCAGTCTACAATGGCTTGGATCTTTGAAGGATCCACAACAATACCTTTTCCAGATATCACATGTCCAAGGTATTTTATTTCAGGTTGAAAGAAGTCACACTTCTTCAGGTTCGCATACAATTGATTTTCCCTTAAACATTGCAATACCTGTCTCAAGTGTTCTTCATGTTCCTTCATGTTTCTTGAATAAACTAAAATATCATCGAGGAATACCAGGACAAAGCGATCAAGGTATGTATGAAAAACACCATTCATTAAACTCATGAATACTGATGGTGCATTCGTTAACCCAAATGGTACCACTGTGAATTCATAATGCCCATAACGAGTTCGAAAAGCAGTTTTATGAATGTCTGCTTCAGCTATATGCAATTGATGGTAACCGGATTTCAAATCGATTTTAGAGAACACATTAGCTCCCTTAATTTGATCAAAAAGATCATCGATTCTAGGCAAAGGGTAACGATTCTTAATCGTAACCTTGTTCAATTGACGATAGTCAATGCACAGCCTAAGAGATCCGTCTTTCTTCTTTACGAAGATGAAAAGTGCTCCCCAAGGGGAAACACTTGGACGAATAAAACCCTTTTCTAATAGTTCCTCTAACTGAATACGAAGTTCCTCTAACTCCTGAGTCGTCATTCTATAAGGAGCTCTAGATATAGGTTCAGCTCCAGGAACTAAGTCAACTCTAAAGTCAATATCCCTCTTTGGGGGCATTCTAGGAATGTCATCGGGAAACACGTCTACGAATTCCCTAAGAATAGGATGATCATCAAGAGATACCTCTCAACTCTCACCCTCTTCCAAATCAGTAACTATTGTTGCAAACAGTTGACACCCCTGACGAAGACATCTCTTTAATTGCATAGCATATATCATCCGCAAAGAGATAGGTCTTTGAATACCTACGATTTCCACTTTTGCACCTAAATCATTAATGCAACTATCTTAAGTCGACAGTTAATCACAGCATGATAAGATGCTAACCAATCCATACCTAAAACTATATCATACAATCCCAAGGGAGTAACATATAAATCTACTAAGGTAGTTATCGTTCCAATTTTAAGTTCACAATTATGTACTAAGTTTTCTACTGCTACTTTCACCCCTGAGGTGAATTCAACTTGCCACTTACCACCTTGCTTTACCACCATAAGACCACAACGGTCAACAATGGTCAGTGAAATAAAGGAGTCAGTGGCTCCGAAATCAAATAGAATGGAAACGCTAACACCATATAACTTACCTGAAGTTTCGACCACCGTGTTCTGGTGATCGGCTTGGCGGTCATTAACCGCAGCATATTCTGTATGTGCTCATCCTGCATCTCCCACCGTAGGCTCTGAAACTGTAGGTTGAGGGCCATAACTAGTAGAACCTCTCATCGGACACTGCCTAGCTATGTGTCCCTGCTGCCCACATGAATAACAACCTGTGCCTCTGCCGAATCCTCTGCCACCCGAAGGTGCATTGGATTGCTAAGAACTACCCCTACTGATGGTAGACTGAGCACTCTACGCAGGTTGATCCTGCCTATTACGCTTGTTGCGCCACCAGTTACGACCCTTTCCTATTTGAGGACTATTTTGTTGTTGTGGTTGAGTGTTATTGTTCTTTTGAGGTGTTCTTTGTTGTTGTTGCTGCCCACCCTTGGTGGGTGTCTGTTGGTTCCTAGAGGAACCACCTGTCTGTGCCTGTCCACCCCATGGACTAAAACCTGCTGCAGGAGCACTACCAATCTGCACTCCTGTGTGCCCACCTAAATCCATAACAAGGTTCTCCTCTACAATGCGAGCCTTCTCTACCGCGACTTCCATAGTCTTTGGCTCAAAGACTCGGACACCACCACTGATGCGGGCGTTTAAACCCCTGATGAAGTGTTGTAATAGCATAGGCTCATCATCGCTAATACCAACATACTGCTTGAGTTCATAGAACCTATGTTCATATTGCTCTACAGAAAGAGCTAACTGATGTAGATCATGGAACTTGTCAGCCCTACGCTGCCTCCAATGTTCTGATAGGAACCGTGCTCTAAACCTCTCGAGAAACATCTCCCAAGACACAGAACCAATATCCAAGTGGAGCTTCTGCTCCTCTAGGTGCCACCAAGTAGAGGCGAATCCTCTCAAGTGCATAATAGCACATCTGGCACGGGTATTACTACCATATGGGTGCATGGCGAAGCATCTACCCAAATCCAGTAGCCAAGTCTCAGCCTCTAAGCCACCTCCAGTACCATCAAAGGTAGGAGGGCGTGCTGTCAATAAATCCCTCATATGACCTGCAATGATAGCATCCTGATGTGCTATGTCCTCTACTCTCCTAGGAGATCTATCTCTCTCTCTGACAACCTCCTGCTCATCTACCTGTCTAGGTCCAAGACGAGCTAGGACCTCCTCTAGTAATGGACGTATATGAGAACCCTCTACTGCTGACTATACAGGATTTTGTCCCTCATTTCTCTGACCCATCTGTTCTGCTTGATCACTGTGGTGAGGGCTAGGAGGGGGAGTAACCTGAGGGATTGGCCCTTGGCGTCCATCTCGACCTCTACCACGACCTCTTCCTCCTCGCCTAGGCATGTTCCTACACATAACAATAACGAGTCTTAGATACTATTCAACCAAGGCCAACAGTTGCGACACTATGTACTAGGTCAAACTAATGGGCTCGTGATTACCCAGAGCGTCCAGTGTTTGTAACCTTGGCTCTGATACCAATCTGTAATGCCCCGTCTTAATAACCTAAGAATGTTGCAATAGTGTATAATGGTGTAATAATTTTTTTTTTAAAGTTTAATTATTAAGTTAATTAGTTGCATACATTCATTAGGCTAAGCGACATACACTACTTTGAGTTTTCCATAAGTGACTTAAGTATTTCGCATTGCACATATTAATTAACATTAACATAAACATCAAAGATAAACATTGCATAACATTGGATTCCATTCAAGTTAATATAAGGTACAAACATGTTTCCATACATTGCATTTGATAGTATATACAATACTCATCCATCTGATGAGGTAGTTCAATAATGATTACAATTACAAGTGTTCACCTCACAACATTTGAGGGATGTTAAATAATACAAGATTTACAATGCTCTGATGATAGAAATACTCGCAAGTTTCCAAAGTCGCGAGCTCTCCATCCATGAAGCTCTTGATGCTATGATCCTAAGCCCAGGGGACCAGAGTAGGTGCATGTTCCACCCAACCATGTGGTACCCGTGGGTCCACCCCATGCTAGGAGATAGTATGGGTTACCTAGACCTAATCTACTAACCCTAGACACTGAGTACACAACAAACTAATGGTTACAGTGCTTCCAGATTTAGACAATTTGATTGTATCACAAATACAAGGTTAACTGTTATTCTAGGTGGAGTGTCATCACAATATTGCAAAGGTTACCCTGGTGTTTCTTCCTAGGTTCCAGCCCCCAATCCTTGGGTTACCCTGGTAACCTCTTACAAAACCCGGCCCCTATTGCATACTATTGTGGAATCGAATGTCTCTTGAAGAAACAAGACACCGATTTGCCATTCCAGGCCTTCTCATCTTATACTCAAGACTGAAGTAGCTCAAGAGTCATAAGTGAGGCAAAATATCTTGTTAAGTGTTTTAATCTAACCACTATGTTCTTAGTTGTCACTAAGTTACTAACTCTTTGTAAGTTACCCTGACACCACTTTGTGTGTCGGCTCTTACAAAAAGCCACTCCCCTAAACATAACAAAGGAATCTATGTTCTTTGACTAAGGTTTACAAAGTGTACATATAACCAAAATCAATATAAAAGATCAAACGTGTTATAACGAACATCAAATCATTGATCCTAAAATAGGTGTCAAACCACCATACAAATTTAAGTACACATCCTTAGTTAACACAAAAGCTCAACTTAAATAATCACAATCCCCATTTAACAATAGGTCTGGAAGACTTAAATAATCACAACATTCTCGATTTGCCCAACAGAAAATACAATTAAAACAAATCAAAGGAAATAACGTCTATTATTCGGATTTACTAAATCCACTTGCGTCAATTTATCAATCACATGAATATAGATCAACTAAATAAAAGATCTATTTTAAAATAAATAAAAGTAATTGTTTTATTTATTCTATTCTTTCGATTTTCTCAATCACAAATTTCTCATGCGATAAAAAAAAAAAAAAACAATATTTTTCTAAAATTCAATACATTTCAATACTTTCAAAAATTTATATAAATTAATATATATTAATTCCAACAAAATATACTTATATACACAAATATATATATATAAATATATATATATATATACATATATATATATATAAATAAAAACAATAAATAAAATTCACATTTCAAATCCAACGTTTTAAAACACACATGAAATTTTTAATAAATAAAACTTAGGAAAGAATAACCCGCAGCCGAGCCATACACATCAGTATTTAAAAATAAATAAAACAAACTTTGGTAAAGCTTCGGTCTCAGCCGCAACTTACAATGGGGAGGACGCAGCCTTGCCAGGCTGCGCCCAACAGCCACGGGCTACTGTGCGCAGCCTTGCCGGGCTGCGCCCAACATAACATAATGTGGGGAGGGTTTCGGCCCTCCCCAATATAATTTTTTTTTTTTTAAAATCAAATTTATGAATTCCGTACTGACGGAAATTAAATCGACGGATTTGTATTTCATAAAAATTAAAACAATAATATGGTAATTCGCCTTACGGCGATTATGGAAATTATTAATTTCATAAAGAATAAATATCTTATCCATATATATATATAATAACCAACCAGTTTTAGTATATGCAGACAAATTATTTTCTGGTAAGAGTTTCTATAGGGAACATAAATAATAATTTTATTCTGTACAATAAATTCTTAATATTAGTTCATCTACAGGGTAATTTTTCAAATTACATAACAAAACCCCCTTATTTAAACCAGGTTTAACAAAGAATAATCACAAAAATCCTTCCAAAATGATACTATTTTAAAACAATTTTCACATTTCTTCAGAATTAATTTACAAAAGGAGTCTCCGAAAAGAAATACAGAATTTCACTATACAATTATTTGCTCAGACAAATCTTTTATAAAAAGGAACAAAATCATATACAAAGATAAATACCTCTTTCCTGTGTTTGAGAAGATTTGGTAGTTGGAGAGAAACCTCTACCTGTAGAATGCAAATCCCAAAAGCTTCTCCAAAGAAAACCCAAAATCCACAAGATATCCAACCAGATACAGAGAGATAACAACTTCTAAGAAATAATGATTTTTCTTACAGCAAAAGAGTTTTTTTGCAAAAGTTAATTAATAATTTCGAAGAGGAAATTGAATAACCTCTGTGTTTTTTCCGAGATCCAAAATATCCTCCGTAACAAATTTTCTCCAACAATATTCAATTAAAGCACTGGCACACATGTCGAGAAGTGGTTGCAAAAATATCTTCTCCACTTCTCGGCAATCTTGCCAATTCAAATTTGCATGCTAATAATTTTTATTTTTTTTAATTTTAAAAAAATCAATTTTCAATTGCATGCATTTTATTTTTATTTATTTTCTAATTTTTAAAATACAATATAATTTACACACTTAATAATTTAATTTAATTAATTTATTTATTTAATTAAATTAGTTTAATCTTTTAAGATCAACCATTTAACCAAATAAGCTAATTAATGAATTAAATTATCAAGCAAGTAATTTCTTCTACATTTAAACATTAATTTAAATAACAATAATTTAAAACACAATAAACTACCATTAAAAATTAACCAAATTTAACTTTCAACAATTTATCCAAACAGAAAATAACAATACAACCTATGACTCAAACTAAAAACAGACGGTGTACTAAGACCAGGATTATAGATTAAACTAGGGTGAACCAAACTACTATCTCCCGATCAACGTATCTGTTGAGTCTTGACATGCTCAGACCTGAGTACCCAGGTGGAGTCGATGTCATGTACCTATAATTCCTGCAACCAAGCAAATAACAAGCATACAAATATATATATAAAGCATTAAATGACACACCGCGCGAGAAAAATCACGGATATTACAGACCGCAGTTTAGTGATTCCTCCGATTCGTTTCTCCACACCAATACACGCCACAACAACTCATCTAAATGAATTAACTGCTAGTCCATCATAAACATGTGTACATAACACAAACAACCGAAAAGTAAACATCTACAGTATCTCAAAGCATGTCTAAAATCAGTAATCACCATACAATGTCTCATCATGTCAAAAAATAAATCCACTATCACTCAAAACCAGCGATCAAAATATCCAAACAAAGTATCATAATCTAACAATGTAAAAACACAACAGCAGAAAGCATAAGCATAAACGGAGGGGTACTACATTTTTTTTCTTTTTAAAAGTTTTCTCAGGATTTAGGAGAGACTTAGAGTGATGTTTTTTTTCTTTCATCTTGATTTTAGTTTTGAAAAGAAGTTTTTACTTGTGAATTTTGGGGAGCTCTTGGCTTGGCTTGGGAAGGGAATTGAAAGATGTATTTGGAGTTGAAGATGTTCTCAACTCATCCTCTACATTGTGTGAGGAGATCAAAGAGGTAGGCTTCTTGGATTCTTGATTTTATTATGTAAAAAACTGTGAATGAGGTTTTAAATTTGTGGTTGTTGTTTTATTCTTGAAAATTTGTTTCTTGTTGGTTTAAGATTTGAATTTGGGAGGTGGTGCTAGAGATAAACTCACCCTTATGGGCAGAGCATCCCTAGTATATGTATGAGAAAAGTGGGGGTTTTGGGTTATGTGTTTATGAAATTATGTTTTGGTTGTGATGGGAAAATGGATTAAGTGGTTAAATATGTATTTATTTTTATGATTGAAATTGTTTATATCTTGCAAATGGTTGTATGTGTGTGACACAGTTCTCAAGGAGATATCCTAGCTCAGAGTTGACCTATGAGTAGGTCAACGATTGAGAGGTGAGCACCCCATGGGACATGGAAGAGTTATGTTTCATGTGTGGGTGTGGAAGACTTAAAATGAGAAAACTAAATGCAGAATGGTTACCTTCATTTTATTTTTACATTAAGGTAGGATAAATATGTAGAAATTAATATTGAATGAGCATTGTAATCCTTGTGCAGGTGTGAAGGTTTTTCCTTAATGATAGGGGGATAATTTAAATGGTAGCCTTATTGCAACAAGTGTTCAAAGAAATTAGTAAGTGATTGTTGCATTTTTTTTCTCCCTCCCATAAAGATTGGTTAAATAGGAAAATAAAAGTTGTCTATATCATCTTTTAAAGTTTTACTTTCATTAATCATGTTGAAGGCTTTCAAACAAAAGATTAATATATTCATGAAGTTGTAAAATGGATGAGGAAAAATCAATTGATAGGCCCAATAGTCTACTTCTAAGTCCAACATCACTCCTACAAAATATATATTTACAAAATAATTAAACTCTAGAATTCTTTGAACATGGTTGTCTTATCACCTTAAGTGAAATCAAATAACATGCAAAATATACACACACAATAATTATCAATATATATATATATATATATATAAAATTACATTTGCAACTATATAAGGATATATTAACTAAATAATGTCTATCTATTTTTTAACATCAATGATTGAGGCCATTTTAAAAATATATAAAATATTTACATAAAATTGGTGTTATGGGAAAAAAATTAATATATATATATATAAAAGAGGCAATAAGAATTTCTTAGGTATAAATATATTTAATATATTTGTGATTTAAATTACTTAATTTTAAATATATTTAATTCAAATGTTTATATATATAAAAAAGAAAGATTTGTATTAATATAAATTTTAAAATAATAAAAAAAAAGAGTTTTATTTTTTAGGGGCACAACAAGGAGCCCCGGTGTGACCCCATATATGGGGCGCAATCAAGGCTTAGCCTATTGTGCCCCCCCCCCCCGCCCCTAAGAAAAGGGGGGAAATAGGGCCTACACCATGTTGCGGCCCCCATAAATGGGGATGCGATATGTTGTAGAGTTTGTCGTGACCCACTTAAGGGGTTTGACTCCTTTATATGAGGTTGACCCCTCTGTAAATGCTATTCAAAGATTTTTTTTTTACAATGACAAATAAAATATTATCTATTAATACTTTTTTGTGTATATACATATAAAAAGAAATAAAAAAGAAATGGTAAATATACATTTAACAAAGAAAAAAACACAAAACAATACCAAAAATGTAGATATATTTATATGTATATACACTATTGAATATATGTTGTTCTAATACAATATTTGGGTGAAAGAAGATTTGTAAACTAATCTGGGTATATATATGTATATATCATATATACACAACATATATATACAAAGAAGAAATGATTAAAAGGAAAATAAAAAAATGAAAGAAATAAGGTAAGAGATCTAGACAACTTAATGAGATCTTCTCCCATTTCCCTTTGGGAGCCCATTCTCACACTCCTACAAATCTACAAACAAAAATGGTAGTGAGAATGAAAGAAAACAAGCTTAAATGGGTATCCTTATGATCTTAGGGTTTTCCTAGTTGCCTTAAAGATCTAAAGGTTGAAATTAAATCTCATTTAAGGGCTAAGAATGGATGCACATCTCATTAGCCCCAAATCCATGATTATTATAATTAAAACCGATTAACTAATAAATTTTCCTTGGTGGGGACAATGTGACTAGGTCTCCTTAACTTTAAGTTGTGACTTAAAATCACTTTAAAAAAAATTAATACACACTTTAGAACTTTACAAATTAATTTAAGTCCTTTTTGTAATAATTAAATTGGGTCTTTGAACTTATGGATTATTAAAATGATGTCTTAATGGTTCAAATTAATTCCACTAATTTGGGTTAAAATTCAAAGCCCTTGTAAGGTTAACTAGACCAAGAGACTTTGTATATATAAAATACAATTTAACCCAAATGAGTTAATCATTTAGAGAGTAAATCAAGAGTAAATGTTTCATATAAATCATAGTGAAATTTATAAACTAAATTGATATAGTAATTTCGTGAATAAAGGTGTGGGTGAAGAACACAACACCACATCTTGAGATTTGTGTCATCATGCATCTAATAAAAATAACATCAAATTAATTATTTTGGGTAAGGTCAAATTTAAGGATGTAGTTCCCCTACAAATTCAAATGGTTATCAAGTTCATAAATTTGTTGATTAATCATTGGATATAAATGAGTGGTTGCTCTTAGGAACAATACAAGTTCAAATTAATTAAATTTCACCTTAAGGATTTAAGTTTTAAATTATTGATCAAATATAAGTAAATAAGTTATGCAAGACATTAATGACCTAACTCCCCCAAGGGGGCACATGTGAATATTTAATCACATTGTGTTAATTAACAAAGTCAAGCTTTAACTTGGAATTTTAATTACCTTTGGAATAATCAAATAGCTAACTAATATGTGATCGGTTGAATTTATTGAGTTTTAATAAATTAATAGTTAACCTTTGGTATTATAAATTATCCTTAAAGGTGTACCTAGGGTAAATCAAACAAAGTATTAGGGTCAAGCCTGGAAGAATATGAGGAGAGGTACTTACAAATAAATCTTAGGCGAGGTTCTAAGGTGAATCCCTTAGAGTTAACTTCCACACTTGAGATAGGATGTTGCAACATGAAATTGTATAGATCAAACCATGGCTAGGTCCTCAATGCAAATTAATACATGTACACTTGGGTGATAATTAATACTTGGTTAATGTTGAAAAGAAAAAAATAGTCAAGTTTTATAGGAAATTTTTTGGGCATTACACAAAGAGTTCTCACCTTTATATTACTGAGTTTGGGGTATAAAATACAACATTCATAAAGTACTTGGGGCTCATAACTTCGGTTTTTGTTTCCCCAAATTTTTGCTAAAATTGGTTCCATTGTCGGGACCTTGGTTAGGTGATATAAATGACAGTACCCCTCAAAATTTTAAAATCTAATCAAACATAAGGAAAGAGAATAAAATCAATGAAGATATAAAAATTTGTGAAACTATCCTCTTGGCACTTACCTTGTGAGAGGGGGTTAGGTACCAAGGGGATGGAGAATGGAAAGGGGGAGAAATTCTGGAGAGGATCCTTGAAGAGATGTGACCAATAAAGAAAAACTACCAAATAACTATCATGTAAAATAATAAAAAGGATTAATGAAACCCCAAATAAATCACACCCATGACAAAAGGAGATAAGACAACTTCAAGAAAAAATTAGAAAACAAATTAAACTAGCAAGAAAAGTAAACATGACCAACCCAAATGGAGAAGAGAGAAGACAACAACAAAAATTTGAGAGAGAAGAAAGACACTGCAGAAGAATGGAAATTGTGGAGAATGAGAAGTGATCGTGCCAATGTGGGTGTTGCTAAAGAAAAGAGAGAAGAAGATCAAAGTGAAGAATGGAAAACTCCAAAAAAATCAGAATTGTTGGGAAAAAGCAAGACAACTTATAACTAAAATAAGGAAGAATCTTAATGATTATAGGGAATCTAGAAAATTG
>VDFB02385159.1:0-25870 GCA_007258455.2 Sequoia sempervirens | reverse complement strand
GAATGATGCAGGGAAAGATTGGCACGTTCAGCTTAATCTCGCATTATGGGCCTACAAAACTAGCATCCGAACACCAACAAGAGCAACACCGTTTTCCCTTGTCTATGGATCAGAAGCCATTTTTCCACTAGAGGTTCAGATTCCATCACTAAGGGTATCGTTAAAGGGTCTCACAATAAATGATGAATACAGAGTTTCTCGACTACAAGAACTGGAACTCCTTGATGAGAAGAGACAACGAGCAGCTGATCATTTGAAAGCATATCAACAAATGATGTCTCGTAGCTATAATCACAAATTCAAGCCACGTACCTTTCAGGTTGGTGATCTTGTTCTAAAGGAGAACCCACACAATCAGTAAGACAAAGAGAAGAAAGGTAAGTTTGAACCAAATTGGTTGGGTCCTTACGTGATCATCAATGTATACGGTTTAGAAGCATACAAGCTATCAACACCAGAAGGGGACCTGATTGATGAACCTATCAACAACATGCACCTGAAAAAGTATTATGTTTGAATCAATCATCATCATCTGAAAAAGTCTTGAAAAAAAAATTCACAAAAACACCATAAAAGGTCCTAAAGAAACACAAAACAATAGGAAAAGTCCTAAAGAAACACAAAACAATAGAAATAGTCCTGAAGAAACATTTAAAAACAGAAAAAGCCCTGAAGAAATACAAAAACAGTAGAAAAAGTCTTGAAAAAATCTATAAAAATCATAAAATGTCTGAAAAAAAAAGAAAAACAATCGTCATAGGGTGAAAACCTAGCAATAGGCAGTCTATTGACAAGGAAAATCAAAAAGAAATCAGAAAAATGCAATAAAAACAAATAGTGAAAATCTGGAAAACAAACTATATTTGTAGCTCTCCATTTATTAGTTCATGTTTTGCACTTAGCTTCTCAGCCTTCATTTCATGCATCTTTCCATCATCTTAGGGCCATACCAGCATCATACTACCATCATTTGCGTCGAGCAATATTGTCTTACCTTAGCTTGATCAATGTATATATCAATTTCAACAAGTTGTGTCAATACTGGGGGTAATCAACTTTCAGGTTTTACTGAAACAGCTAGACAATGACATAAAATCCAATTATGCAAACAAACAATCAAATCACATGAACAACTATCCAATCATTGATCCATATCACAGCAGTTTTCAGCTAAGTACCATATCATGACTCATATCTGGATGATCTAAAATCTAAATAATGTTTGGAATAGCAGTATTATATTTTGAACAATGGTTTTTTGACTTTTCGATATCATCTCTTTGAAGCACACTCGATGATGTACTAAACTAGAGTGGCGAGGAAAGACGATGGTTTTTCTTTGTCTGTTGTCTTGAGGTTAACTATCAATTTGGTGCAAATATGTCGTGAGACATGATTTCTATAGTGTATCATTGATGACAGTTCCACATTTACATCAAAAAGCAGTTAATCTTTGTTTGTTTATGCAAGAAATGCTCAGGTCATCTCGGTTGAATTATACCTTGATGCTTGTGTTCACTTGCTATATCAAAAATCATGAAAGTTGTACTCAGGTCATCATTGGTGCTAATTTTCCCTCTAATTCTTGTACATACTTCCAACATTTTAAAACACTCTATGATGATTCAAGAAAGCTAACGGAAGGCTCAACAAATGGTTGGTTTCATTTAGTTGCATTTCATTTAGATCATAATACATATCTGCATACCAGATTTGCATTATAGTTTTCAAAGGCTGAACAAAAACATCAATGGTTGTCATGTCTCTTTAGACTCATTGTGGAGGACATTTGGACATGTGTTTCATTACCATTAATATCGTTTATCATTTCATTTTATCATATCATTTCATTTTTTCATCTCATTTTTTCATATCATTACATTTCATTTTATAATAGCATTTCATTTCATTTTATCATATCATTTCATTTCATTTTTTCATCTCATTTTATCATATCATTTCATTTCATTTTTATCATTTCATTTTATCATATCATATCATTTCATTATATCATATCATTTCATTTCATTTTATCATATCATATCATGTCATTTTATCATTATCATTTTATCTCAATTCATCATCATTCCATATAATTATCATTTCATTTTCATAACATTTCATTATCCTTTTATCATCATTATCATTTAATCTCATTATCATTATTATTTTATCAACATGTCATTACATTTCATTACATCATACATTTCATCCCATTATTGCACTCATTTATCATTTTCATATCATTTATCTATCATGGCATTTTTCCATAAACATTTGACTCATTTCACATATCATTTATTTTCCTAAATCATATACATACTACAAATTCATGATACATTTCATAGACTCAACATCCATTATCCATCACATCATCATTATTTATTGCATTTGAAAAATACAAAAACAAATATTTCATACATACATTACATTTCCACATCATTTTCCAACACATTACAAGCATTTCAAATATCCCATTGCATATTTTCATTAATCACATCATAGGTAATCCACCTACATAACATCATTAGTACGCATTATAAATCATCATCATAAGCATATCATCATCGTAAGCATATCATAAATCATCCTGCATATCATATTAGTCATCAAATCATTAACATGCCTATCCAAATCCATATCATCATAACATCAAAGAAACACATCATGAAAACTCATCGCCGCTGCATATCACTCATCAAAACTAAATACAAATGTCCAAATGTCCAATGAAACTAAACAGTATAGAGAAATACATGAGATATGATCAAAAACAAGATACATGCTCAGATACATCAATTAATCCTGAATCGATAACTCAAGGTTGGCTGGCGGATCCCCCTAATGGAGCTAGTCTCAAAGATGATGGCATGCCACTTGTCCCTGCATCAAGATCCTGTCGAGGCCCTATAACCCCTCTGCTTTGTGTCGTTGTTTGTGATCTACTCCTAGTCTTGCTGTGGGACCGTGGGAAAGGCTCTCTAAGCTCAGGAGGACACAACTCCTCATATCGAACTCGGTAGTACTCAGCCTCCCTAGCCATCTCAAACCCCTCTACAATGGCCTCTCGTAATAATGCACTCTCAACAGTGCCCATAAGTCTCTGTGCCACACCCTCTGCCTCCACTATCCACCATCTGAAAGAATCTCTCTCTACTATCAACTGGGATACCTGTGGGTCTGGGGTAGGAGGAGGTACCTGTATCTGTGCCTATACCTGTGCCTGTGCCTATTTCTATGCCAGATGTGTCTGTAGTTATGCTACCAAACCCTGAGCATGAGCCAACTGGCCCTGCAACTGCGCATGTTGTCCCTGCAGTGTCTGAACCTGGGCCTATAGTGTATCTATCTATGCCTATTGTGCTGAAGAGGTGACTCTTATCACTATCTGTCAGCCAGTATCACTCCTTGACCTACGTATACCCTAGGAACTACTCACAATATCAGCCCTCTGTCTCACTGCTCTCTGCTCCTCCCCTCCATCATCTCCACCATCATCCCCATCACTATCATTTGAGCTCCCCTCCTCTCCACTCTCCTCCTCATCTCCTCCGACAGCTGCCTACTCACCACCCACCACATCCTCTTGTCTCCCAAATCCTGGCTGAGGTGCCACCAAAATGGGTGTCGGCTCATTTGGACATGTGAACCACGGAAATGGGTGTGTGTGATAATACGCTGAATACTCCTCTGACATGCCAACATCGACAATATCAGGTCTGGGATCCCATACCTCAAGCTATAATGCCATATACTTAGTATACGCAACCTGGTAAGCAATGCAAGGACCCCATCCAGGCTCATCCTTGCACATTATGTAGTGTGCCACACCCTGAGGCATACCCTATGTGAAACCAAACTGTCTATGTACTCGTAAATCCAAAAACCTCTCTATAATAAATGGTGTGCGACCTATCAAAAATTGAGGTATACCTGCAAATGGAATCTCCAAGGGATATGTGTCCCAAACATCATAATCAATATAGGGCCTCCATATCACGGTATCCATGTCATCCAGGGTCTATGTCTAATACTCCACCTTGCCCAGCTTGGGCTAGAAAAGTGCAAATGAATAGGCATACGCATATGGCCTACCTAGCGGCCTAGCTCTCAGACATAGCGGTCTAGTCACAACAATATGCTCCCATGCCCAGATCTGGAGCAGAGTCACACCACAAGAGAAACTCAATGATCCTCTATATACCACTTGATGTAGGTCATCATACAAATGAGCTAGCATGCAGCTCCCCCATGCATATCTCCTCGGCTGACCCATCATATGCTCGATGATCCTCACCCATCCAACTGATACCCCCTTTGACCGGTGATCTGGACAAAGGAGGCCTCCAATGAAAGCACCCAACACTGTCGGTAAGGTCAGATATTTTCTGATGTCTGCCCATGACACCAGTACCCTGCCATGTGTACATCTCCAAAGACTCTCCTGAGGGAATTTGTCCCACCCATCTCCTTGTGATCATAGAACACAAGGGCACCTACCACCGGGATCCCCAAAATCATGTATACATCCTCTGGGGTCACCATCAGCTCACCAGTCGGAAAATGAAAAGTGTTATGCTCAGAATGCCACCTCTCTACTAATGCAGTCAACAGTCCCCTGTTGACCTGAATAGGAGGCATCGACAACAAAGATCCCAACCGACAACTCACTATCAACTACACATCTGCAGGTGTCAAATCTCGTATCCTATCCCAACCCATAGGGAAGCGCTCTCTAATCTGGAGGTTTTTGAAAACCTCCTATTTTTGGTTATCACAATGAAAATCAATTAGACTCATATCATTGACTCATATCAAAGCAATCTATCTATGTCAATCATATTCATATCAAAATATTCATATCAATCAAGAGAGACATATCAGACTCATATCAAATATCATATCATGTGACCCATATCAAGTATTCTATCTCAGGAAATCATATCAGGACATCAATACAAAATCTATCTATCTACACATCAAATCAATCTACTCTATCATCATTTAATATTTTTTTTCTTTTTTAGGAAAGCAAATTTATCACACAATCAAAATCAATCATTTACTCTTTGTTTTCTATCACAGAAAGCAGATCAATTATCTACTCTTTGTTTTTTGTTCTTTGGAAACAAAGTTATCAGCTACCTACTCTTTGTTTTTTGTTTCGGGAAGCAAAGTTATCACCTTATCAAACATGATGACATGACAATTTTACTATCTATTGACCAAGGAAGCAATAATTCATCATTATTTTCATAAAAACAACATTCTGTCTAAATTTTCCTAAAAGCGCTACTTTGACACCTAAAAGCGCTAAAACCCTAAATGCACTACAGTTTCCCCCATGTGCACTAAAACCCCAAATGCACCATTCTACGATCTAAAAGTGCTAAATCAAATCTTGTATGTGCCATTCCCCTAGATTTGCTACTTTACCTATCAAATGCGTCATTTCATCTACCATATCTACCAAACTCACTACTATCCTCCTATATGCGCTACTTCGCTTATCGTATGTGCTAAACTGTGTAAAACCTGAAAGCCCTATTTTATGACCTATATGCACTAGAATAAAACTCGAATGCACTATTCTATTTTCTAAAAGTGCTAAAATGGAAAGTTCAAACCTAAATCCGCACTAAAATCATTCAAAAATTGATTCAAAATGAAAAAATTTGACACAAAAAGGTCTGAATTGACTCACCAGTGGTCCATACACAGCTGGTCATTGATATCGGCGGGACCGCTCAAATCTATGTCAGTGATAAGGGATCTCCATCACACCAAGTCACCATCAGAGCAAAAGGTTTCTAAAAGTCAAAAAGTGAAAATGACTTTCCTTTTTACCTTTTTACCTTTTAAGGGTCAAAAAAAGTGGGATTTTGATGACATTTTTTTCAACTGGGGCATCTTTTAATCAATTATCGGGAGCTAAATTAACTTCGTAAGGAAGCTCATCACTGGATTTGCAGAGATATTCAAACCATTGAATGCAATTTTGAAGCAAGAGGAAAAAGTTGAATGGAGTGTCGAAGCAAAAGGAACATTTGCAGAAATTAAGAGAGCCATTGTTGAAGCTCCAATATTGGTATGTCCTAACTATGCAAAGCCCTTTTACATATATTCATTTTCCTTAGACCATTCATGTGCTGGTATGTTGACCCAGAAGTCTGATCAAGGGAATGAGCACCCCATAGAATTTATGAGTGCTCCTTTAAAGGATGCAAAATTAAGGTACCCAAGTGTGGAAAAGCAAGCCTATGCCTTAGTCAGAGCTCTAAAGAAGTTTAGACATTATATTCTAAGGAATAAGTGTATATGCATAAAATTGGTCATGTCTAATCCTGGCATTTAATTAAATATTTTATTATTTAATTAATTCCTCTAAAGTCCTCTACACATGATTAAATTTAATTAAGTTAATTATATTGTTCATTCACTTTATTTAATTATTTCATATGTCTACTTGATTAATTAAATAAATATCTTTTATTTATTTTAATTAATTATCACCTTTTGAATTTAATCAAGTCTTTTGATTTAATTAAATTTAAATATTTCCTTTCTCCTATTAAAATCTTTCTTCTAATTAATTAAATATTTTATTTAATTAATTTCATCCACATAAGCAATTTAATTAAATATCTTTATTTAATTAAATATCTTTCATATCTTTTTAAATGATAGTTAAATAGTTTATTTAATTATGAAATCCTCCATTATTCTTCAAATCTTGGGTAAATATTCTATTTTAAGTAAAATCTTCCATGTCACCAATAAATGAATAATTGAATTTAATAATTCATTATTTATCTTCCTCAAAATCTTTCCAAAATCTCACAAAAAGATGATTTTTACAATTCATCTTTATCATCTCATCTTATCTCTTTTTCGAAAAAGGAAACAAAGCTTGCTTTCTGTTTTCTTCTATTTTTCTCTCCAGCCTTATCCATCTTCAATCATTCAATCTGCCAGGAATTTTCACAGTCATTGATCACCTTAGCCAATCAGAATTCTTCAAAAACTCTATAAATGTCTCTGCGAATCCAACATTGGTTACACCTACAACTTATAATGCATACAAATTAGAAATTATTTTCATTCTAGCATTCTAGCATCTTTAGCATTGTCATTATCATCTTTAGCTTTCATAGTATCGTAATCTTGCATTTTTATAATCCTAGCATGTTAATCTTAGCATAGCATTTGCATGCATTCATATTCAATCTTGTTCTCTAGGAAGACCATTTGTTGAGCCTAGCCCAAGATCTGAGAGCCAGCTGGAATCAACAAAAACACTGGAGATAGAGGACGATAGGATGACATCAAAGATAGAAGAAAGAGTTTGTGTTTATTTTCATTTAAATTATGTTTTAATATAATGTTCTATCGGTGTGTTTGATTTATTTGTTTTTACATATTTTTCACACTTCAAAATCAATCACACAATAAGGTTTTTGCAATAGTTCATGATCCTACAGTCAAGCTTTTGTTAATGCAAAATGAACTGGGAGAATGCATAGCTAAGTGGGTAACTATGTTGCAGGAATATGATATTGAGATTCAGCCCATGAAGCTAGTGAGAGGACAAGGGCTAACCAAAATAATGGTTGGAATGGGTCTTGACCTCATAGCTCAGCACTACCATCTCCAAGATGTGTCCCCAGGGGATTGGTATGATGATATTATCTACTATCTTTTGAACCAACAATGTCCTGAACATCTTAATTAAGTACAAAGGAGAGCTTTGTGTTTGAAGAGTGAGTTTTAGGATGAAGGGAGGTGTTTTATACTAGAAAAATAATGAGGGTTCTACTTAAGGTACTTAGGAAAAGAGGAAGCTGAAAGAGTAATCACAGAGTTTCATGATAGATATGGTATAGGCCATGGATTTGCACCTTCTACAATGAATCAGATTCTAAGGACTGGTTATTATTGACCCACATTGTTCAAAGATTCCCACAACCACATCAAAACCTATCATTTGTGTCAGATTGCCACAAGTAGAGAGAAGTATGCAACTCTTCCACTCCAACCAATTATAGAGGTAAAGTCATTTGCACAGTGGGGATTGGACTTCATAGGTCCAATCAATCCACCTTCTTCTATTGGCCACAAGTATATTCTTATTGTCACTGATTATTTCACTAGGTGGACTGAGGCTCTTGCTTGCAAATAATGTACTTTTGAAGTGGTAATCAATTTCATCGAATCATGTATTATTAATTGCTTTGGGTGTCCATTGGCTCTAGTTTGTGATAATGGTCCTGCATTTGCATCACTAAAATTTTCTAACTGGGCCTTTGATCATGGAATCATTATAAAGTTTGCATCAAATTATTACCCACGGGGAAATGGTTTGGCTTAATCTTCCAATAAGAACATTTTAACAGTCATCCATAAGTTGTTAGAGAAGAATCTCACTCAACTTAGATTTTCTCTTTGGGTAGATCGTACAAGACATAAGACCTCCTAGGGACCTCTCCTTATCACCTTGTGTATGGTTTGGAACTGTATTTCCCATCAATTAAAAATCCCACTTTGCAGTTCATTAATGAATATTATGATGAAGGGAAAGCGTGTGATCCGGTGGACATTTTTCAGTGGAAAATGAAGTGTCTTGTTTCTCTCCAAAATCTGCACCATCAGAAAGATCTCAGCGTCCTGATTCCAACGCAACTCGAACGGAGCAAAAAGGAGTCCGTTTGCATGAGTTATGGCCAGTCAAACCTTCGGTCAAACTGGAATCAGAAGGCGTCCAGGAAGCGAAAAAAATGATATCGTCAAAAGTTGTTGAAGTTGGCATCATCGGGAAGAGCTCATCGCAAGCTTTCCAACGCAACTCGTTTCGTCGAAATCCGACATCGTATGCTCAACTTATTAGCGGTCAAAGCTCCTGGTTGACTTGGTGACTAGAAGGTGAATGATGACGTCAGCGTCCGTACAAGATGACGTCAGCAGTCTGTACAAACCCGAAATGGACCAACCGAGATCTGCCACGTGGCATCCTTGTCAGCATTGTACGGACCAATCGGATCGTGACACGTGTCCATCCGTACAGTTGATGTGGCACCGTACTCTAGGTCAACGGACATGTGGCAGTCGAGTCAGTGGTGACGTGGCATCCAGGTGGCATTTGAGTCAGCAGTCGTACACCCAGTCATCGGTGACATGGCGGACAGTTGGCAGATGACGTGTCTTTGGCAGCGAATCAGATTGTGCCACGTGGCATCCTGGCAGCGCAACACGTGTATTGCTTCTCTCTCCCCTCTCCGGTGGTTTTGAAAGTTGTTTGTTTGTTTAAAAAGTTTGATGGTCGGACTCGAACCTCTAACCTCTCAATTCCGAGAACTCCGGCTGACCGTTTCACCAGCGCATGCGCGCGTTACTATTTATAGCGACGGGTTTCTTTTGTTATAAGTTTGTTAAAATTTGGTTGGTAAAAGCCGACGGCCGCGAGTTGAACCCGGAACCGCCGGTGTGTTAAATTGTATAGCCACCGTTAGGCCATCCGAAGTCTTCAAAATATATGGTGGCATCGGTTTCTTTTGATAAGATATTAGAAACCGAATGCCCTAAAAACAAAAAAATCCAACCCTTAAAGTTTAAAAATGAAAACATAATCCCCCTAAACTGTTAAGGAAGATTTAAATAAATCTTCTAAAGCCCGAGGATGCCAAAAAAAATAAGGGCTATAATAATATTTAAAATTATTAAGGGGATTCTTAAATTTATTTTTAAAGATTATTATGTAAAATTAGGGAGATTTTTGAAGATCCTTATGTATTTGGAGAGATAAGGTGAATATTGTAAAATCTTTTGGTTAAGGGCCAAATTGAGAAAATTTTATGTATAAAAAGGGGTGTAAGAGGAGAGTTGAGGGCAAGTTTTTTTCAGGTGAAGGAAGTCTTGATGCTGAGGCAACAAAGAGAGGGGTCTTGTTGAAGAATTTTCAAGCCATTGTTGAATGTCGGAGCCCTGTTATGCTGCCGAACTGATGGTCTTGGTGCATCATTTGTAATCGATTTTGGAGTTAATCGGATCGGTCTCTCTATTGGAGTGGACTCGGAGGCGTAGTCACATTCTGGCGAACTCCGTTATCAACTGTTGCACTTCTCTTCTTCTCTCTCTTTCTCTCATTTCTTTTCTTTCTTTCTAATCACCTTGTTATTACTTTCTTTCATGTTATTTCCTTAAGTTAATTTCGATTTAATTAACTTGAAATAATCATTGTAAAAGCATTGTAAAAGTTAAGCATTCATTTGCAATTTAGTCTAGATCCTATACGGTCGTGAAGCCCACCTGGCTGAACTATTACACCTTGAAGAGAGAAGAGATGAAGCTTTAGAAAATTTTGCCAAACATTAGTGATAGGGAAGGGTTGGAGGAACCAATCACTGATTCCTGCTATAGGTCTTGCTTGGAAGACCTCTAAGGTGTCTCACTCCACTAGTTTGACCTATAAGACCTTCTAGTGCTCAGGTTCCCCTGGTCTTGCTCTGCCAACCCCAACTATCAACCCAAATTCTTTCTACCAAGTCAAATCTTGGTGCAAACTTGCAACTTTAACCTTAGCCCTTAATTCACACTAAAGGCTACAATACCTCCAAACTTGAATTAAGCTTTGCAGGGGTGTGGAAGTGTTCCTATTCATTGAAATCCATCCAATTTTGGTTCTTGAGGGTCCTCTTAGCTCCATTTGCAGGTCGCTTTCACCAAACCCTCTTTTAAGCCTAAAAAGGCTAAGAGCCCCAATTAGGCCTCTTTCTCCGAGAAAATAGGGTTGTTCTCAAATATTTCCAAAGAACACCCCAATCTTTTCTTGGGATTCCTGGTTCATTTTCCCACCTCTCAAATATTTTTGAGGTCTTGGCTCTTTATCTGCCATACAAGGCCTCAACTTGAAAATGGACAAAAACAAGGGTTATAAAGCCTTTTTCTGGCTGCTCTCAATCTGCTAAGTGTTCCTCACACCAGATGGACTGATGGAGTTTCCTCTTGATTACCAGGTCTTGGCAAGACTCCAATCTATTTTCTCCAAAAGGAAATTCAACTAGAATCTATCACCCCTGCAAGTTATGTGCTCTGCACCTAAGTCTTCCTAGCTGGGCACCTTCCTGGCTTGCCTAGGGCAAGACTTTCCCAATAGCTCCTATGCTTTCACAAACCCTAAAACCTACCATATGTACATACATGGAGTCTAGTCACTGTTCCCAAAGGGCCATACAATTTGTACGGTGGGAAAGTGGTCTAGCACTCCATTCTTTCCAGACTGTCTGGTTCATACCAGCAATAGTGTAGAAACAAAACTATTTACAATGTAGGCTGAAAATGAATTAGAAACCGATCTAAATGCCACACAAAGCTTGAAAATTAATCACACTACATCCTACTCTAACTACAGTGCCCTGTTCAATCCATTAAAATAGCACTTCAAGCAAAAATCAAAAAAATTGCACACAAACACACTATTTTTTTTTTAATTCACAAAACTTCAAAGTAATACAAAACTTCCAACCCTACTCTCATGTCGAGGTAACCCCTAAATA
This sequence comes from Sequoia sempervirens, assembly GCA_007258455.2. Lineage (NCBI taxonomy): Eukaryota > Viridiplantae > Streptophyta > Pinopsida > Cupressales > Cupressaceae > Sequoia > Sequoia sempervirens. Next base: position 14,321 of record VDFB02385159.1, on the reverse strand, counting down.
GGGTCTCAAAACAGTTATGGGCTCTCCTTAGCCGCTTGAAACTCTAAATGAGCATTATTTTCCAAATTTGAAAAACAACACCTAAACTCCTAAAAGGTCAAAACCTTACTAGCAAACACCTTAGGCCTAATCATTGGTCAACATGACCTTCATCAGATGATTAATATCCAAACCAAAATGCCATTAAGGCTTACATCCAAATGAACAAAATTTACTTGCTATGTTTTCCTAGACAAGTCTGTCCTAAACAACTTATGAGATAACCTTTGGGTGCTCCTGCACCAATTAGGGTGTAGTTAAGAGATGGTTTGATAGAATACCCAAGGTAAAAGCTTTTATAATCTCTGAATTGGTTCTCTATTAGGAAAAGCACATGACCGAAAAGGGGAGCATGGAAAATTTGACAAACTTTGGCTCGGCCTTTACCAAATTTTAGAGATTCTGGGAGATGATGCCTTTCGTTTGAAAACTCTCACTAGAGAGGATATCCCACTGCCTGTCAATGGGTAGTATTTGAAGCATTGCTTCCAATCCTAAGTTGTTTACAACTCTTTCATTGTAAATAGTTAGATTAGGTTTCCTTTCTTTTGTGCTATTTTTGCTTTGGTTAGGGTAGGTTTTACTTTTTCTTTGCTTTGTATTGTCTATTTTTTGCTTCTGGTTATTTTAGGTTTTCTTTGGTTAGGGTAGGTTTTCTTTTTTCTTTTCTCTTTCTTTGGGTTTTCTTGTTTTCTTCTAGGCTTGTTGCGCCTGCATGGTAACCATTGTATTATCTGGGACTGTTCTGAATATTTCTTTTACAAACTTTAATCATCCTTCCAAAGTCAGTCGGTGAAGGTCCTTTATTTGGTGTCACATGTGCTTGAGTGGATGGGTCATTGGATTAAGTTAAATCTGGAATGTATTTGGGTCTCATATTTCTATACATATTTTAAAGATTTCAAGGTTGTATGCAGTCCTTACTAAGCCTAGTCAAGTGAAAAATCTTATATTCTACTTCAGCGCCACTGTGGTTCTCATCCCTAAGTGTGAGCTTCATTGCTTACAAGGTGAAAGGGAAAGTTTAAAAGATCTTATCAAAATATCAAAAAATGAAAAAAAGAAAAGAAAAGAGAATCTTGAAAATCAAAAGAAATATTCACCTTATCAGGAGTATCCTAGTATCTCTACCGGGGCTATGGATGTCTGGTTGGAAGTAGAGCTATGTTGGGGGAAACCACAACGATAACCTCATCAGGGCTATGGACACTTGGCTAGTAGCGAGGCTCTATCCAGGATGCTTTTGGAGTCAGACTCCTTATGTAGCTTGGTTAGACTGTGTTCAGTTCTTGCTGCAACTCAGGAAAGGGAAATGAATGCATGTGCAAACACTTTGACCCTAGTCCAGGAAAGGTTGGTTTTCCTATGAATTGTAAAACTCTATTTATAGGTGATTTGATGTATGAACTGAAACCAGAGATTTTGGGTTCTTGATTCCAATTTGTCACTGAAATGCTCTGGAGCATTTCCCTAGCAGGAGTCGCCATTTGTTGTGCAATTTTCGCACACACGCCCCGCTAAAAGTAGTGATCCTCTTTTTGGCCTTTTTTTTTGTGTTCTTGCCTCTTCGACTGGCTTTTGATCTTGGGTTTTTGTAGTCCCTTGGTAGTGTAGGTTTGGCCTATTTGAAACATGCTTGAATGCTATCTTGTTTGGGAAAGTGGTCCTTTGAGGTGGTTTATTGAAAATCCTAAGTTAAAGGGTGAATTTCAGATTTTTTTTGGGTTTTGGGTATTTCCCCCCTGGGTGGAAATCCCCAAGTCCCATCAGTCTCTTGGTTACCCAAAGGTCGTCATTTTGTGTTCCATGTTAGAGATTTCAGTACTTTGCAAAATTTTGTGCCTAATGGAATTCTCTGAACTTCCTTGGGTATCCATATTCCCTGACTTTAATCACCCCCTTAGATTCCCGAAGTTGCTTTAAGTGGTCATGTCACCTCATTTATGCTTGTTGTATGATTGCTGCAATTTGCATTTAGTGAGATTTTGAGTGATTTATGTTGGAATATTGGTGTTATTTTTCCTCATAGCAAATTCTTAGAACTTGGTCTTAAGGAGCTATGTGCAGGTTGGATTGATTGGAGCAGTTGATTTCTTATTCTAGTGACATTCCTTGAATTCATTTGCGTCTGTGTGGGAATTGAAGCTTGTTACCAGTAGTTGTTATCTTGAGTTTTTCTTCACAAATGGTATATGCATGATGAATTTGCTTTTAAATTACCAAGTATGTATGATTTTCTGGTATTATGCACGTTTTATGCGTAGGTTTCTACGTATTGGAGGTATGCATTTAAACTAGGGTCATCTCCTTCATCATAGTAATACCTCCCCTGAGTATTGATGTCGTCATTCCCCATTGATTTTTCAATCTAACTATTCCAATCCTTGCTTGGTTTGCCCTATGAACTTGGTATTGTGCATAATGTTGATTTGGTTCAACAGATCTAGGGTTTTGTATGATTGACAGATTAACCATCTAAGTGTGAATTTGAGTTATCATTTCCCATTTGTATCTGTTCAATTGCTTTCCTTTGGTGGTTTTAAAGAGTTTATTGAGATTTGATAGAATAATTGAGTGTATCAAACCTTTGACTGTTATTCATGGTGAAACCCTAGGGTTGCTTGTTTTGAATTTCAGATCGAGTAAGCTAGGTTTAAGTGAGTCATAGGTTTGAATCACGATTGAGTGATGTGAGGCAAGCACAAAGTCTGAACTAGGTCCCAAATTAATGATCATTTGATCAATTTGGCCAAGTTGTGAAGAGCTAGAAATTTTAGAAATTTTGGGTACTTCGTGGAATTCCCTAACACTCAGTAATCTTTGTATTTCCATCGCCCTGTCGTTTTCCCAAAAATGCATGTAAAGGTGAGCTTATGATATCTTCACTAATTTCCATCCTGAGTGGAAATCCCTAAAACTTCCTAAAAATGAGAAATGGATGATTTGATATTACATGATTGGTTTGATAAATTAAAGGTTAGATATTACCATTTCTTGAACTACAATGTTGATTGATTGATTCTAAGATGATATCTATGTTTTTCACTGGTTTTCTCCTGGTCATTAAATCCGTGAATTTCCCCCTTAGCTTGATTTCTGCAAAGGGGTGAAAATATCGATATTTTTAAGGGATTATGTTTACAAGATTTTATGAGATTTTGATCACTGTTTGGGTTTTCTTGGGTGATGAATATGTTTCTTATGATGGACTAACATTAACTCCTATGTTATAATGGATATTAATTATCACCTTTTTCTGAGTGCAACTTGAATCGAGCAAAGTTATTGCTGGCAAGAGCAGGAACAAGCAGATGGATCTTGATGCTAAGGAGGCTCCTATCTCTAAGGTTGAAAGGACCAAGTTGGATACAAAGAGCAAGATTCCTGAGAGTATACTTGTTTCCATTTGGTCAGAGGTGACCGACACCAATGTGGGGAAGTGGGACCATGAGGAGTTTAAGGTAAGAATGGAAGCAACTGACCCTTTTGTTTTGGTGAGGAGAATGTTAGATTCTGGGTTGGCTCATGTGGCTGGTTTCCCTTCCACAATGCAATGTTATGAGCTTGTCATGGAATGTGCTAGACACTATGATCAGGGTACACAAAGGGTGATCAGTCCACAAGGTAGAGTACTTGCAAACTTCTCCCCCATCTTAGTTTCCCAAACATTTGACATGGTGGACATGTCTCATGTAGTTCAGTTTGACATTGATATATCCAAGAAGTATTATGAGCGGGATGTAAATAGGGTTTTGGAGGTTATTAATTCCTGGCTAGAGAAGCCAAAGGCATATATTTCTAGATTGCTAAAATAGTTGCACAGAGCTAAGTTCAAATCAGATTACTATGATGCAATCACTCTTCTCAGTAGAGTGATGGGCTTGAAGAGTGCAAGGATGTTTGAGAACTAGATGTTTTATCTGATAATAAGAATGGAGGAAGGTACAAACTACCATTAGGCATGAATAATCAGTACGATGATTCATGAGCAATTGTGCAACGTTCTGCAGACCAAAGCTTTCACCATGACATCTTATTTGGTTTATGCCTTGGCAAGGTTCCATCCATATAAGGGGTTGAGCACTCGAGGGGTCTTTGGCCAGGATGTGATTTATGAGGTCTACCCCTAGTTGCATCTGGATGGCTCTAGCTATAGAAGGGTGAATGATGCATTCACCATTTACATCACAAGATTTCTCCAGGGTGCAGAGCATATTAGAATTTATGATGCTACCAGGGAATTGATTCAAAAGTTTGGGGCATTGTTCATACAATTTCCAACATTTTCTTACATTTGGATTGATGGTTTCCAAAGAGCTCCACATAGATTACCCAAGAATCCTACAAATCATCTCATTCTTCTAGAGGTTACAAGGAAAATTTGTGCCTTTGGTGCAATTGTGATGAAGGATATGCATAAGACTAGTTTTGGTAATGAATTCCCATTAAGGATTGTAGGACATGAAGCTTTCCCTTCCTTGGCCTCAACACAGTTTTCTAATGAAGAGATAGGCACCCTTAGCCTGCCTTTACATACAGGTATGTGGCTGACGACTATTTTTTACCAAAAATTGATGAAACGAAAAGGGTTTTTAAAGGAGATTGTAAAATTTCCACCAATATAAATTATGATTTAATTTGAATTTAATAAATAATTATTATTCATTTTCTATTTGAATTACAAATAAAGTCCTGATTGATAGGCTGATTGAAAAACTTTTATAGCTTTCAAATGGTATCACATTCTTTGAATCTGAAACATGCATCACATTCTATGCTTCGCATACTATAGGATTAAAAAAAGAAAAATTGTATTTTATGAAGTTTTGACCAAATTAAGGTGGTCAAACATACATGTTTTTATATTTTTTTAAAGTTGTAATAAAAAATTCATAATTAATTATTTACTTGGAAAAAAATTACAAAAAATATGCATCACATCTGGACATGAGTCCGCTACTTATATCTAAAATATTATAAAAAATAATTATCATTTTATTGTTGTTAGGGTGGTTAGACAAACACCTACTTCTTATTTTTTCCCTGAAATTTAAGTACTATTGCATTGAAATTTCAAATTTTCACCAAATAGATATATATATTTTTTAAATAAACCTATTATTATAGAAACTACATTCAATTTGCTACAGATTCTATTCTTACATATTTTTGAAATAATATAGATAACTTATTCAAGTTTTTACGTCAAGTGTCCTAACTCTATTTTTTTTCAATTTTATTGCCACTTAAGGGCCTATTTTTTCCATGATGATCGTACACATACCCATACTAAGAGGCTCAGATTTGACAAAACAAGTGGAGCCCAAAAGAAAGCCAATAGGGAATTCAAACACAGGGATGACTTAGAAGATTACTTGGCAAATTGCAAAGATGAATTTGAAGTTTTAAGGAAGAAGTTCTCCAGATTCTCTTTCGATTTGATTAGACTATATAGTATTAAGGCCATCCCAGATCAAATTGAGGATGATGGAGAGGTTATAAAAACCCATCATTATGAATTAGTCAAGGAAAAGCCTATAGGTGAGATTGATTGGATGAAGAAAGAAATAACAAAATTGGATCAGATTAATGCTCTAGTAATCAAATACACTAAGTTGTGTGCTAAGCACAATATTTTGGAGCTAGACAATGAATGGAAGCAGTGTACCTATGACTTGATGGGAAGCTTGGAATCCCTGTCTTCTTCTGAGGTAGAATAGGACCCAAAAATAAAATAAAAGGTAAGCTCTCCTGTCAAAATCAAGATCAAAGGCAGTCAAACAAAGCCTGAGGAAGAAAAGAAAATAAAGCCCATTGCAAAAAAGAGAAAGACTGCCTCCAAGGAGAAGAAATTTGATCAAGAAGAAGAGCATGGAGAAGAGAGAAAGAAGGGCCATTCCCCTATTCCTTTAGAATGGTAACAAGAACCTCGAGGAAGCAAAATGATCCTCCTAAGGGAGAGGATGAGACATGACCACACCTGGTGGATGTAGAGAGTTCTGGAGAGAAAATGCAGGTTTATACTAGAAAGGAAAGGACTCCCTCTCCTAAGGAAGGTATGGTAGAGGAAGGTGCCACCATGATTCCATCTGTGACACAGTTATAGGAAAGCAATTCTACCCCTCCCCCAATTTAGGAAGTGCATGATGAAGAAAAAGAGTCCACAGATGCAGTTGTTGAAGAGATCCATCAAGATGAAGATACAAAAGAGTTTAAGGGGATATTCATAATGCAGAGGTAGAGATTGATATGATTCTACAATCTTCCTTACTATCACATGAAGACTCACCTATCAAAGATGAAGGAGAGATATCTCCAGAAAAAGAAGAAATGCATGAAAGAACTCCTCCAATCCATGAAGAGACCCCTGATAAGGAAGATGAGAATCGAAAAGAAGATAAAGAGAAAGATATAGAAAAGGAAGATAAAGTTGAAGAGGTTCCTATAGAGCACGGTTCAAATGTTAACTCTTCCACTAGTCAACAAGAGAAGGATAAACAAGGCGAGAAACAATTAGATACTGCTACTCCTAGTTGGCTTAATAAAGAGTTGAAAAACAAACAAATAATTATAGATGATACTCCTTTGAATTGGGATGATTAACTCAGTATTTGAAAAGGTAAAGAAAAAAAGAAGGCTATAATCATTTCCAAAGTCACCAAGGATGAATCAAATAATAGGTTGATTCATTTTTCCACTCCTGCAGTAGATAAGAATAAGGGTGATGTAACTCCTCAAGATTACAGCATTCAAACAATGAACCTAGGGCCTATTAGCAAAAATCAAGAAAAGGCAGAGTTTCAAGAATCTTCTCAAGTTGTTTTTAGAAGGTTGGATAAAGAGACAGAGGAAAAGGAGAAGTTACAAAAGTATTTGAATGATGTATATAGGTATGTGCAACATTTGATGAAACCCCTGCAAGCAATTGGAAGTGAGGGAATAACCCCTGAAGGATTATTGCCTAAGGAGGCAGTCAATGAGCTTGAAAAAATGAAGATTTCTACATAGGCTACACATGAATGGCTGCAAGGAGTAGGGATTAGAGGAGATAACATGATTAAGGATATTTTTTCCACTTGTGGAGATACACATAGGTCATTTGAGTGGTTGCAAAATTTATTGGCACATGACAAAGATGATGTAGATCTTCTCCTTTAGAAAACGAAGACAATCATGGACTATACTGAGGAAAGAATGATAAGTGATGGAATCTTACCTTCTTCAAAGGTCTCAAAGCCTTGGGAGTGGTATGAAGTCCTGTAGATTAAGCAGAGAGTGCTAAAGAAAATTCATAAACAGGGTTAGCAAGTGAAGAATACACTGAATGGCATTTATAATAAATGCATCTCATTCTTTGAGGTGATGACTGGAAGGAAAAAATTTGCACCAAAGCATCTAAGCCTAGAACAATTAAGGAAATGGTGGCATGAACTTTATGCTCCAAGTGATGATGGTCAAATCATTGCCCAACATTTGGATGATGCGGCCACCTATATGGCTATCATGGAGAAATTTCAAGATCTGAGGGTAGAGAGATAAAACCCTAAAAATGAGGTGGTTCACTCAAACTAAGGTATGTATGATGTAACTATGACTAAATGAAATGATCTAAATGCATCTAATTGATAAACTTGATTGTTTATGAATGCAAAACTAATGAAATATGCAATGTTTGAAAACATAGTGTGATATGTGGAAATGAACTAGAAATGCAAACAAATGCAAACATAACTGAATGCGATTAAACAGAGTGCACCTAGAAGTTGAATGTTGATCCTGGAAGGTTTTGGAAACTAGTAAAAATCACTATTTATGACCAGTGGGACTCATTTTCCACTGATGGTGAATCAGTCCTCCTACTAGTAAAATGACCTGAAACTGGTTTCCGACTGTCAAGAACTGAATTATAACAAAATCAACTTTTTCAGTGTGAAAGTGAGACTCATTCGCCACTGATGGAAAATAAGTCCTCCAAAATTCTACAAATTCAGGAGTCAAATTTGTGTGTCCAAATCTACACTTGTTTTCTTGTCAGGTTGGCAGGATCAAATCTACAAAAAATGGGTTGCATGTTGTCTCCAAGCTTGAATTAGTGTTTAGTTGACTTGAATAGCTTTGATGACTTGTCCACTTTTCAACACCTATTTCTTTGAAAAATATTCCTGCAAGACCTACAAACACACATGCAAAGAAGGGAAAAATGGTTAAGGGTTAGAGTATAGGGATTTTCCTTGGTCAAATCCCACTTTGGTAATCAAACCCTTGATAAAGATATAGAATGAAAACAAGAAATGAATGATGAATAAACAACATGCAAGTGTCCTAAACTCACCAAATCCTTGTTGTTGAAGTATGAAGATGTGTCAATGCTTGCTCCAAGATGCTTGATTCAATGATGCTTTGATGCTTGAATGCTAATTGATGATGTATGAGATGAATGCTTGAATGAATAGGTGAATGGGTGAATGAATGGGGTTAAAATGGATGGAAAAACACTTATTTATACACACTTATTCCCTAATTACCCAAAAATACAACATCACAGGCCGACATAAGGTCTTAATGAATAAAAAATTGAAAGAAATTTTGAATTAGTTTGAATTTTGAGCCAAGAGGGACTCATTCACCACCCATGGTGAATGGGTCCCACTCTAGGCTTGCAAGTGGGTGTTGGGAATTAAGTTGTATTTAATGTTGTTTTTCATGTTTGAATTCAAAAAATACACTTAATTATGACTTGTAAGTACATAATGGGGCCAAATAAAGCATAAGAAAGGTGTGATTGGTGGTGACAAGCCTAGAAAATCGTGAAAGCTTGTTACAACACTTTACAACACTTTGAAGTAGGACTTGATAAGGGATAAAAAGGTGATTTTTAGATGAATTATAATAAGAAGTTTCTAGGAGAGTGTAGAAATGTGTTAGAACACTTCACAACACCTTCACAAGACATCATAATTTGAATATTCAGGACCTAATGTGAATGCATAAGTTACATTGCAACACTAAATCTAGGAAAAATAGGTCAAGCATAATAGGAAAAAGACCTAAATGACCATGAAAATGTCAAAGATCCATTTTTCTATGGTACACTTTGTCTATCCACAACAATTTCCACAATACACAACATAAGCACCATTATGGGGTATTAACGTCCACCGTCGATACAAAGTTACTTCATTACCAATTTTCATATTTTAGAGCCACAAAATCATTTCCTTACACAAAATAAACTGCAATTATTATATTCTACCAAGTGGCATACACAATATTGATAAGGAACCTTCTAAAAAATGCTACCCAATACTCAACACAAGATACGAAAAACACAGTCTAGTTGGTTAGCGCTAGAAGAAAAACATTCTTTTTACTATAAATTTACTTAATCATGCACTAAACATTTACATCTCTGATGAGTTAACATTTATATGGCTTTTTATAACTAATAATTCAGTTGGGAACCTTAAGTCTCGCCAAAGTAATTTTGTTATAACACACATGCCATTCTATATTCCAGACATGTGGTTCAATGTAAGAACAACTTAAATTCAAAATTTAACAATGCAAGGTTTACTACTACATTCATTCCCTCACCACTATCATTATTTATTTACTGTGCATATTATATTTACTATTCTATTTTATCTCAATATTAACTGATTCCATCCACAAGATCACACATACATCCTAAGGTAGGAATGTAGTTTTGGGACTAAGGTCCTTTACCCAATCAAACATATTCCTTTCATATCTACAAGATAGCTTTACACAAACATGCATTCAATTGGTTCCAAGGCAACATGCACTTTTAGGGAGTACTTCATTTAACCACACACAAGAAAGGAATTGCATTTTTAAATCATCTTGAGACACATAGAGAAATATCTCATAATCCAATCATAATTAAATTACTACTTTTTATCCCAATTTTAGGGAACACAATATATGGATCCCTTAACAAGCATTACTATTTCACTACTCTTTTACCACATACACTATATGAGCATAGTATCATTTATTTTGAAATCAATTGCATCACTCACATTGGGGTACATAATACTCAATCAAATTTAACAAAAAATATCAAATAATACAGAAAGAAAAGACATCATAATGTCATTTCAACCATCAATCACAACAAGGAGATAAGCACACAAAGGAAATTCACACAAGAAACACAACATGAGTAACAACACTAACCAGAGATCCCAGTGTTGCCACCATGCTCTGACACCAAATATAATTTCCAAAAATTTCTACTAAATTATAGTTAAGGAGAAAACACAAATTTCAATGTTCGACCAAAAACACTTGCATAATTCACAAAAGGTTGCTTCCTATACATTCAATTCATGAAGGAATAACAACATTTGACCAATCAATTATAAGAACTTGGTCAGGGAAACAAATGTTGTGACAATCATGGTTGGTTTCTAGTGAAGAAATTGAATCCACATCATCGAGATAGACCTAATTATCTCAACTAACTAATTAATAATCTGAAACATAATTCAAGTCACATGCTAAACCATAAAATATATATCAATAGTAATCTCAAAGTAATAATAAGAGAACAAGCCCTAGGGGCCAAACCTAGTCCTTGGGGGCTTTTCTCTGATGACCTTGCCTACATATTACACACAGGGTCTGTAGTTCAACAACATGAGTTCACCCAACTCATATTTGATTGACCAACAATCAAAAATTTCACCCAAGTTTAAATCACCACTAACTCACAATGGTAGTAAATAAAAAGAATGATCAACAACAGTTAATCTAATAGGGCTCCTTTTACTATAAGGAGTAATGGTTAGCAATCTCAATTACAATGCTCCTCAAGTCCACTTGAAAAAATATATAATCGAGAATTATCTAGGATGCAGGTAACCATATCATTTCTCGAATAGATGATTATAAATGAAGTTATGGTTTTAATCCACATATTGAATCTTTCTAGACAATTCAAGCATCACACTTGGTTGACTAACACAAGGGGTATAACCCTTAGGTTCAAAGATGACTCCACCTTAGTCACCCTCATAACCCAATAATACAGACATATGCCACACATTTCTCTACTCCAATTCTTCATATACCTCTATTCTTTTATTTATAAACTAAATGAGTGGGTATGCAACCCTTTCTAGGGTCATTTTCCCCAGACAATTCCACACAATCGGATGCCACCCACTTAGGTGAAGTCAAGCATCAAAAAAATCATTAATCATATCTTAACAACTTAAGGGTATAGAATCGATCCCTGATAATTTTCAAAAGCTCAGTCATGCATAATACAAGTTGAATCTATGTAATAACATAAGAATGTATTATAGGGATCCTGGCAATAATATCTGATATTTCCTTTATCAATTATTTTTTATTATATAAGCAACATTTATAGGGTGTTGTACCCTTTACACGGAGAGCCCAGAGGGCCAAAAATGAACTAGTTCAAAACATTACCAAAAATTTAATAACCAAAAATAGCGGACATAGGACACAGACACAACACATTAACAACATAATACCAGTACCATCCAAACCCAAACACTAACTATATATATTTTCCCATCTCTGGACCAGGAGATTCAACACATCATCCCCAATCTAGTTGGTCCTTCTCCCTTAGAATTTTTATCCGCTTCCTCATTGATGATATCAGACAAGGTTACAACATATCTATGGATCATCTTAACCATGAATCAGGCTAGACCAAATAATTCCCACTCCAATTTAGCAACCTAGTCCTATAGCACATTGGGGTCCACATTCTTTCCCTTCCCACTCAGGATCTCCTCTTCCCCACCAGCTCTAGTGTCAAAGGAGTGAGTGGAATCCTCCTTAAGCCCCTTGTTCATGTCCAAAAAAATTCTAGTTCCTTCCACAAACCCTTCGTTCACCTCTTCAACAATGTCTTTTTTTCCTTCAGTCTTGCCACCGGTTTGCTCCGAGTCCTTGGAAATATCATCAACTAGGGTTCATTTCTTGTTCTTTTCCAGTCGGTGGGACCTCCTCAGACTAGTTTGTTACATCCCCACATCAACACTCATAGCCACCATGGTATCTCCCTTGGAGTCTTTTTCCTCAGTGCTCTTACCTTCGCTGTCAGAGGGCAGTAATATCATCGGGCTTTGAGAAAAAAAATTCCCTTCCTTCTTATCGGTGGGTATGTTGTCCTTCTTGACGGGTTTATTTTTTATCTCACATAACTCGACTATCGCATTTGAAAAGGCTATACTAGCCATTCTTTTCTTCTTTTTAGAAGGGGGTTTGGGATTAAGTTCAGAAATGGGCTCAATTTTAGGAGTGTGGGTTTTCCTCTTAGAACCCTCAGAGGCAGAAGGGGAAGGATTAATAGGGGACACTTTAGGGGGTTCTAGTTCCTCAACACACACAACAAAGATGGGTTTGGGCAGGCATAGGGAAAGATGAAATTGGTAGAGCCTAAGGATTAGGCCTTGAAGCAGTGGTAAATGGGGCATATCATCTAGGTTGAGAGCGATAGCCTCAAGGGTTTCTTTAACCAGATTTTCTAGAGGTTAAAAGAAAAAACAAAAAGCTAAGGGTCATCTTGTGCCTAAAGTGGTTTAACAACAGATGATAAAAATAAAACACCTTGAACTGGCCTTCTAAAGTAACATATTTCATTAAAGCAAGACACACCTTTTCCCAGGGTTTTGGAAATGCCTCATGGTCAAAACCAAACTACTTCTGAACCTACTTCTCATCACCTTTCAAGAAGGAATTGAAGCTCTCCAAGTCTTGCATTTTGGTGTGTTTTTTATATTTCTTTCCATCACAGGAAAGGCCCGTCACCTTTCTAATAACCTCTTCATTCACCTCAAACAAGATGCCACCCATGGTGACCCTCTTATCCTTCCATGAACCATAAAACTTGGCCAACAAACACTCATCATGGCCCACAAGATTCTCCAAAAGCAGCACCAGACCACCCTCATTACAAATATGTCAAGTAATGGGGTCCATCAGAAACTCCTCACAATCAGAATTTTGTTGATCAACAAGTGGTTGAAAGATATTCAGGGGCATCTTGCAATATTATTCCCTAGCTAAAATCCAAATTTACTAATTGATAAGGTTAGGAAAATTTAATACTGGATTTATAATTTCACATTGCTTACTTTCTAAGGATCTTGTTCCATCCCAAGAATCCTTCCAAGATATGCACAAATTTAATAAAGACAATTTATTCATAACCATTCCCATCATGCATACACAACAATTTAATCCTTGGACTTGATATCTATTTTGCTTCATGGCAACAATCCTAGTTAAGTGAAATGTTAAAAAACCATAACTAACCACAAGATTAGTAACAACAATGATATAACTCAAAAGAGTCAAACTTGCTCTCCACCTAACCATATTGGCATCATGAGCTCTAGCCAAACCCTTGAGCAAGAAATATTTTCACCCATGATGATGAAATGGGGTCTTCCATTCAGATAATATAAAATGGTATTTCAAGACAAGATTTATCTAAGTAATTGTCAAATAGTGACATGAGTGTGATACTCAAATTAATAGAACATTCTAAAACCCATTGATCTTACCAGTTATTATGTATCAAAAACTTATTTAGAAATTGCTGCTATTGGAGTTTTAAGAACAAAAAGGACATAGAAATCCAAGCTCTATTCATCTAGGGATAACATTAAAATTGCCATACGATGGCTTATGAGCCATGGTTTGGCTTAAGACTAATGGAATAGTCAATGGAAGAAAAATTTCTAAACACAACCTTCAAACACTCATGGGTATAATCTAGGTATAAATAGAAACTCCCAAATATCACCCCACTAAAAAAATACACGAAATACACAACCAATTCCCTCAATACACATGATAAGGTCCAACATTTAAATGCAGCTATACGTAGGAAATAGAGTGTGGGTATGCTTAAAACTAGCTAAAGTTAGATTCCCATACCTATCTAATTGTTCTCCAAGGTCCTAAGTTAGGGCCTTGAACCTTTCCTTCTACCCCAAAAATCCTTTATCTACCATGAAACCCCATAAATGACTTCAATCATACAATAAATCTAAAATGGCAGTGTGATTTTGTATCTTCCAATCTCCACCACTTGGAGGAAGAGTGACATCCTACCACTTTCCTTCTCTATTTCCTTTAGCTTCATTCTCTCCAATTTTTCCCTCTGAATCTCCCATCCTCCTTCCTACCTCCACAAAAAGAACTCCATCATTCTTTTCTTCATTGATAAGCTACCTCCCTTGAGTCCTACACCCCTAACCAAATTCATT
>VDFB02385158.1:0-21569 GCA_007258455.2 Sequoia sempervirens | reverse complement strand
TTCTTCCAAACTTCATAAGCAGTTCCCAAAGAAATAACCTTTTTTTACTCAGTCTTAGATAAAGCACTATAAATTGCATACCTCGCTTTCTCATTCTCCTCATAGGTGGAAATATCATCTGCAGTAGAAGGACCACTTGTTGGAGAAACATACATCATCTCAATAGCCTTCCAAGTCCTATAACCAAGAGAGATTATATAACATCTCATTTTCACTTTCCAGTCGATGTAGTTAGATCCATCAAACATAGGTATCACCAAATTATCTACCATCGGATCTACCTTAAGCAATTAATCTCTTCACCAAGGAACCAAGGATTTGATACCAATTGTTGAAAGGAACTAGACAACTAAGAAGGGGGTGAATCGGTTTTCACCAAATTCAAACACAAAAGTTCACACACTTATCAATTTGAAAACCACTCAATTATGTTATTAAGTATGACCATGAAATGAAAATAATAGAAAGCAAGATTACCACAATGAACACCAGATTTATTTGGAAAACCCAATAAGGTAAAAAACAAGGTGAGGATTAGCTCACAATATAAAGTAATTGTAAAATCAAAAACAAGAGGCTCACTACCCAAAAGGACTCACTCTCTGGATACAAAGGTTCACTGCCTATAGATAGGAATTACTATCCAAAAGAAGGCTCACTACCTACATATACAAAAGATAATAGAAGGATCCACCACTACAAATTACACACATCCACAACCTTGACTAGGAGATTGTAGAAAACATCAACTCATTGTTTTTAGGAATCTAACACATTAAAGTATTCTTGCCTCAATATAGTCTTGTACAACTCTGCTTCTCACTCTTGTGGATTACTTGGTTACTTTGTGTGATATAATTCATAGCATCTTGAATTGCATTTATACCATCTTCAACATTAGAAACTTTCTTCAAGGTCAGTTATGCATGATTCATTTTACAAATTCAAATCAAGTTGACAACTCAACATTCACACAGTGGAAAGGAATGAGAGCGAACCAAACCAATACTTAACTACAACCCAAAACAATGTCTTGGATCCATTACATGCTTCCTTAATTAAAACTTATCCTTCATATGAAGTGGAAACACTAGGTCATCCAAACCTAATGAGAACACAAATAAACTTTGAAGTACATGCTTCCATACTAAGAATATAACATGTAGACCACATGACACATTTCATCATACACCGAAACACATCTTGGATACCATCAGATTCATCTACATCAGCTGCAAAAAACTTCAAACTCAGAACACTTCTCACCTATCTAATCAAAACACACAAGAGCTCTAGAACTTGTCTTTTGGAGCAGCAAACTATGAACAAATTTACCAAAATAAAGATATCACCTTAAAAATACTTCTACCAAATCCACAAGACCATAACCAACTCAATAAAGAACTGGGGAGCAGAAACATTTCTCCTAGTTCATAGAAATACAACACTACCAAATAGGTTCACACACTAGTGAACACAACTTACACATTCCATCAATCTAGAAGTTGCAATCCAGAGATATCACCAATGGATGCCAATAAACAACACTTCAGATCTGCACAAGCATAGGATCAACACATAAGAAATGCAGAGCAAAAACCAGAGCACATTCTAAACACACACATAACTCATCCTTCACTATTTATTAATTTTCTCAAAAGAACTTGGTAACTCATTATTTGAGCATCTCTATAACACAATAAAGATAGCTCCATGTACTCACAACATCTCAACAACATCTCAACTATACATGCACAACCTACAACAACCTGTACTATGTTGACATCAATTATAACACCACCAAACTTACTCATACTTGTAATAGGATTCCCATCAAGGGTTGAGAATGCAAATTGATATTTAATCAAGGGCTCACAGTCATGAAAAGAAACAAACTTTCAAAGCTTTCTCTAGAAGTTTGTTGAAATTTTGTTACAGAGAAGAATATTCCATGAGAATATTCCTTTTTGGAGGAATGTTAAAAGGAGGAATATTCTCAAAGAATATTCCCTTGCAGGCAAGAGACTTAGAATTAATTAATAATTTGATAATGAAAACAAATTTTTAATTATGTAAATTAGAGGAATTTAGGATATCTATTTGTAGAGAAGGGGGATTCACTAATCATGAGTATATTTATTCTTAATAGATTTCTAAGGGGGGAACTGCCCTAAACTTCCTTAGGAAATAGAGCAAGAATTCTAGATAATCCAAAGGAGCAAGTCATACATATTTTTTGGACAAAATGATAGGCTCTTGAGCAAAGGATGAAAACATGGAACAAAGATGACAATGTGGCATACTCGCATCCCAAAGACACACTAACTTCTCATAAGGACTAGAAAGTGAGGGTATCATAGGAAATAGCAAAGTGACTGCTAGCAATCTAATTACTAGGAACTCCTAAGATGCAGGAAAGTAGTATAATATAACAAAACTAGAATAAAGTAAAGTAACTCATAGAAACAAAGAGAATGGAGAAGGAAAATTCTCACAAAAACCTAAGTAATGAAGCCTCCAACTAGTATATATCTTCAATACTTGAATGCGTAAGATCGAGAGATAAAATGTTGGGGATATATAGGTGTTTTCTTAATTCAAACCCCCATTTTGGTGTTTCCACCTCCACAAAATACTAAATAGATAGAGATAGATTAACAAAGGAGTGATGAAAGAAATCCCCACTCGACGAGGAGAACCCGTATCATAAAATGGAGATGCAATAGATAGGATATGTGAGAAATCCTAGGATTCTCACAAGCACAAGGTTTATGGAGCATAATTTGGGGTCGAAACTTGCATTGATCCCTAAAATTTGGTTGTCGAAGGCACAATATTTTAGGTACTAAATTAGTCCTCTTGGAGGCCTTTCCAACAATGTAAACAGTTATAAATTCTGAGGGACTGAGTCAAAAGTTATTACCCCACCAAGTTGGGATAAATAAATTCTTATTTCTTTGAAAAATATTGTGATTCACGTTGGGTTCACCAAAATGTAGAGAAGGGGGTTCCGATACTCATGAGTCTCTTTATTCTCAAGAGATTCCCAAGGGGAAAACCTCCCTAAACTACCTCAGGGAATAGATCAAAAGTTCTAGAATCTGAAGGAGCAGGTCAGAAATATTTTCTACACAAACTAACATGCTCATGCCCAAAGGATGACAACGTGGAAAAAAGACGATAGCATGGCACACTAGCATCTCAAAGATGTGTTGGCATCTCGTATGGAACAAAAAGTGAGGATATCACAAATAATAGCAAAGCAACTGCTAGCAATCTAATTACTAAAAACTGCTAAGGTATGGGAAAGTAATAGAATATTAAAAAACTAGAATAAAATAAAGAAAATGATAGAACTAAAGAGAATGGAGAAGGGAAATGCTCACAAAAACACAAGTAATGAAGCCTGCAGCATAAGATCAAGAGAAAATGTTGGGGTTGTGTAGGGGTCTTCCTTAGTCAAACCCAACTTTTGGTGTTCCCACCTCCATAAACAACCTAATAGATAGAGAAAGATGAATAAATGAGTGATAAAAGCAATCCCCGCTCGAGGAGGAGAACCTCTATCACAAAATGGAGATGTAATAGATAAGGGATGTGAGAAATTTCAAGATTCTCACAAGCACTGTAAGGTGAGAGAGATATTAGTTGCAAGGCTTAAGGAAGCCAACAATAGAGGAAATGATAGCTGCAAGAGCCAAAAGCATTGCAAAGAGTATTGTAAGAGCTTGGGAGTGTTGTAGCAAATTGTATGAAGCTGCATAAGTGAGATAACAAGATAAACATGGGAGAATTTCCAAGATAGAAGCAGAGAAGGAAAGGAGAGAGAAATGAATTGAAAATACAACTTTTAAAGAGGGAAAAGAAGCTTCATGGGTGGTTACAAGTCATCCCAAGCTATTACCACCAACAAAATTCGCTGAAAAGTGGAAACCATGCTCAAAAGTGGTCGTTTGAACATTGAAACATCACAAGATGCTAACATGGTGTGAGGACATTTGTGCAACATGCTAGTGTCCATACGTATCATGCTACAAAATGACATGAATGGTAAAATCACAAGGTTTGATGTGAAGTTGATGCATGAAGGTGGCTGTGGAAAAGGGTTGATGTAGGGGCTAAAATGAGCCTACACAAATGCTAAGGAAGTGGAAACCACAGTAGATGCAAGAATGTATGTGAAATTGGAACGGGTGCAATTTTACGACATTACATTTCCCCCCCACTTTATCAGGAATATGAATCTACACTAATATGCATGCTAAAGGAAATATACTAAATATAAATAAAATCATGATACCAAAAGGATATTGTAGAGGAATTAGATAACTCCTTGAACCAAGGAAGCATGCCCCAAAGCTGAAGACCTACAAAAAAAATACATTAGACAACAAATAATTTCACATGAAAACAATTTTAGAACATGAAAATCCATTACATCATGAGGTTAGAATGAAAAACTAAAGTATTTGAGTTAGCAAAATGAAAGATACCTCTATCTAGAAGGTTGTCTCAATACTTTGTGTCATCCCTAAATCAAGAAATAACACATAGAAGAATTCTTAAATAGAGAGAAGAATGTAATGATCAGTTGCTTCCAGAGAGGAATGCACCCAAAAGTTAGGGAAGCAACCAATATTAAAGAGAGAAAGAGCATACACTCAAGATGCAGATGATTCAGATCTTTGATCTGGTATATACAGTTTGAGAATAGAGAGAATTTTAAGAGAGAGAGATGGAGAAGCTAGAAAGGAATGAAAATTCTAAGAGATGACTCCATAGGTCCTTGGACCCAAGGAAAGTTGAAAAAATTGCATCATAGATCCTCAGACCTACGAGAGGTGAGAAAAAGGATTTGTAGGTACTCTCTCCTACGTAGTTAAAAAAATTGCACTTGAGGCCCACAATCCTACGGTGAATAGATCCCGCGGGATGAAAGTGCTTTACAAGTCCTCAAACTTGCTAAGAGGGTACCCCAAGTACTCTCTCTTGAGGGAAGCCTAATGTATGGGACTCCATAGAGTCAAATTGGGTCCTCATAGGTGCTCTATCCTGCAAGATAAGCTTGATGCAAAGAAGCTCTACAGGTTCTCGGTCTTGCAGAACAAGACTGATCAAAGAAGCTTGTGGCTATTGCAAGCTATGTTGCAAGATAGTCATAGAAAAGAGAGGTCTAGTCAAGCTTCCACCAAGCTATATATCGATGAGTTCATTTGAGAGAAAAGATTTCAAAAGGGGGGTCCCTTGAGAACCATTCAAAATAAAAAATGGGTCTACTGAAGGGACACTTCATTTGAAAAAGATAGAGGAGAGAGGGGGTAATTAAGAAGGTCACACATCTCTAGAACAAGTTGTCACTGCCCCCAATATACAAGGGAGGAGAACCATGCAAGATACTTAGAACATACAGGATAGAGGTATACCTTGATATCACTTGTCATTTGAAGAAAAGGAAACTACATAATAAAATAAATGAGTGATGACACCTGAATCATGGAAGTTGTATTTTGCCTTGGGTGATCCCACAATACTAGTTTACAATTTTTGGCCAAACTGGACATTGGACTATTTTTTTCTAACTAACTCTTCACTTTTAGGCACCTATAGTGGCTAAACCATGAGGAATTCGAAGATGATGCAAACTAGTGATTTGTGATATTTTTTCTATAGATTATAAATATATTTTTTTATTTTTTTTTGAATTAGATTGCACTTCTTTTTCCATCTCCTTCAAAAGCTAGTTTTTTTCAGTAAACACCATTTTTAAGGAGTGACACTCACCGTATAACACATAATTTTTTTTCTATGAAGGATAAAATTCTATTTTTTTCGAATTTAGATTTGTAACTATTATATCTATTGATTCCAACTAGTTTCATAGTGTGTTATTAAATATTTTTTCCTTAATCAAGTTTTGAAGTCAAACCAATTACAATTCAGACATAGGAGGACTACATAACACAAATTTTTTATATGTATTGAAATTCAATTTTTTTTTGTTGGATCAAGGACTTCAATATCTGGTGCACTCATATTTTTCAAAAAAAATAAAATTGGTAATCTTCTATTTTTCCACATGTGTAGAACAAAGAGCTTAACTTTTGGTGAAAAACCTACATTCACAAGAAATAAAAAATAAATATAACAATAAAATTAAATTTATTTAAAATTATACTTTTTGGGAAGCTTATAATAAGGACTGCATACTTACAAAAAATAAATTTTAAATGAACTGATTTGATCCCCCAAAAGGTAAATCAAAAGTGGTTTTTTATCTTCCATTTTGATAGGTGTAAAGGAGACTCTATGATAGGTATGGTTTAAAACTAGCGGGCTTCTATCCAAGGGGGTTTGATCTAAGGTAGTTTGATCAAACCCTCCTCAATTGAAATTCTTTAAATGGAGATTTTTAAGGATTAAATCATTATATTTTCTAAAAATATGTGATTTCAGCAAAAATCAGAATCTCCCAAAAATCATAAACTAGCTTTGTGCGATCACCCCCCTTTAAGTCCTTACATTCACTAGTACAATGGCTAGGCACTCGATGTTATGCACAAAAAGAATTTTTTTCTTTATCATCTTTATTAATTTTCTTACATGTGGGAGGAGGAAGAGAAATTAAGTGGGCTTTAAGAAGCCTCAACAAAATATGCTCTTGCTCAGATAAAGGATGAGAAGGAAGCAACCCTTTCTCTCATGGAGAAAAATTTGACTTCTCACAAGAAGAAGGGACAAAGACAATAGATAATGGTAGATGAACCATTATTCTAGAACAAGGTTGAGCAGAAATCATGCTGCCATTCAACTATGATTTTTGTTTAGATTGTTCACTTGAGCAACCAAGCCACAAGCTACACTTACAAGGTGAACATTATATAGGGACCTAAATTCCTTATTCATTATTCCCACAACCTTTATGCCTATAGCCATATTTAGAGACAAGATTTAATCTAGGCCATAATGTGTTTGCAAATCTTGAGGAGGATCTTCATAGAGAGCATTATTATAGCAATGGGGATTATACTCCTCTATGGGATCACCATTAACCTCCTTGATAGGACTACCAAAATTAGCCTCTTTGAGAACAGTATGATCATCTTCCCCAAAATGGGGAGGATCAATGTTAAGAACATTAAATTGTTGCTCCCATTAGCTCGTGATATAGAAGAGTAATCATCTTCAATAGTGGGTTTGGATGATGTTATCAAAAGGTTTAACTGGATTGGATGAACTTTCCATTCCCCAATGAAGGATTTTGTAAACTCTAAAGAACCCCAATCATCACCAAGGAATGCATTCTCTTGAGAAGAGGTAGAAGGAGAAAACTTAATATGTCTTGCTTCAAAGAGATCTTCTTCAAGGACATCTATCTCAAGAGTGTCATGTGCAATAGGTATTGTAGGAGTAGACATCAACACATTGGAAGACGCTAAAGGGATACAAGTAGGCTCAATTAAAACCTGACTGAAAGCTACCATCTCACATAAGTGAATAGCCTCAAGGTTAGCTCTGACTATGACTACTCAATTATTGCAAATTAAATTGATAGATTTATGCAAGGTAGATGAGACTGAACCCATAGCATGAATCCATGGTCTACCAAGTAGAAGATTATATGGTAACTTTTCTGACATAACATATACATGGGTGGGTATGGTAATGGGTCCCAACCTCAAAGGAAAGACTATCATGCCTTGGGTTTGTCGATCAACATTATCGAACCCATGAATGGCAAAGGAAGAAACATTAAGAGAAGATGAATCAATATTAATATTAGGTAATAGATCAATGCTACAAACATTGAGCACTGAACTGATGTAAATGAGAGTACGTCTAGTGTCAATATTATTAATGTTAACTATAATAATCAAAGGATCCACTTGCTTCTTCACTTCCAGAGGTGGGAGTTCTTATGGATAGAATGTAATGTTTGTCGAATCCACACAAATATGAGCTATAAATGCATTAGCATTTGATGGCCTAGCAGAAGAAGGAAAAAGGATATTTTGCAAGGCTTCCTCAAACATACCTTGATAAACTAGAGAAGACTGAAGCAAGTCCAATAGAGAGATCTTAGCTAGAGTAACTTGAAGTTATTTTACAAGATCATAATCACTAGGTGCTTTAGTTGTAGGTTTAGGAGCTTGAAGAAGGCTTGGCTGATAAGGTGGTAAAGAAGTAGGTTGATAAAAAAAATATTCTTCCTTCTAGTCCCATAAGTATCTAGGCTATCACTCTATAAGAGGGATCCTTAAAAAGATCAGGAGAGTCATTATCAAATGGAACACCTATTGGAAAAATATTTCTCAACCTTCCCAATACATAAGGTACTATTGATACATTAGCATGGGGGGGTGCAGGGGGTTCGGGGGTAGCATCCCTAAAAGCCACATTTTATGTATATTTTATTTTCGTAAATCTAGACCATTCATCGTTAGGTTTCATATCTAATGGTCGGTATTTTGTTGGCTTGACTTGCCCTAGAAGGAAACCCTATTTTTATGAGGGCATTGTATTACAACTATGGATTGTGATGTATTTTGAGATTCTAATAGCAGTCATGTTGTCTCTAGATCTCTGAGTCGTGATACTCCAGTGAGAATATTGCTCTACAAGTATATTGTACTCTTTGTGATTTCTGAATAATATATTGGGTGGCTTTTCAAGTGGGGTTTTTCTCCCGAAAGGGTTTTCCCCATGTAAATCATTGTGTTTTGCTATGCATGATATTTTTGCTTATTTCTATTTAAGTTTCTGTAACTGTCAAAGATCTATAAAATATTTTGCATTATTCTCCTCTCAAGACTAGTGTAGGAAGTTGTTTTGCTGCCTTAGCTTCCTTACAACACCATTAATAGAGAAAACCATTTTAGGAGGACTAGTTGGAGTTAGGTAAATGACTGATCTCTTAGGCCTTTGAGGGGTAGCAGAGACACATATTACATTTATAGAATCATCACAACTAATGGAATAATTATTTGAAGACATGTTCTCAACGTTGGTCCAAGCATGATTAAATGCAGAAGGAGATTCATCATTTGCTAATACATCAAATCTAGGAGAGAGTGCATTTGAATAGAGAAGAGATTTATCATTCACTAATACATCTTCTCTAGTAGAGAGTGCATTGGAATGAAGATAAGGTAGAGTAATGTTAAGAAAGGTACCAATGATTTAATCTTTTGACAACAAGATATCCTTCTAAGTAAGAGGAATCTCACGAGAAGGATCAAATATACAAAGTGACATGGGCAAAGCTAAGTCACTATCACATGCATGAAATGGAACATCATTAATATTTTGAATATAACTAGATACTAAACTCATAAAAGAAGATATTAAATTCATTTTGAAAATAGTAAGCTAAATATAATAAATAATGAATACAAAATTCAGTTGATCTAGAGCAGTCTAGGGGTGGCAGAACTAAGAAAACCTGAAAATCCAAATCTTCAAATTTTTTCCAGTATTTTCTAGGTTCTAGTAATTTGCATTTTCATAGGTTTTTGGAGCCAAATTTGGGATTGAAGCTTGCATCGATCCCTAAAATTCAATTTTTGAAGGCACAATATTTTAGGGCCTAAATTAGTCCTATTGGAGGAATTTACAACAATGTAAATGGTTCTGAATTCTAAGAAACTAAGTCAAAAGTTATGACCCCACCAAGTTGGAGTAAATAAATTCCTAGTTTTATGAAAAATACTATGATTCACGCTAGGTTCGCCAAAATGTAGAGAAGGGGGATTCACTACTCATGAGTCTCTTTATTCTCAAGAGATTCCCAAGGGGTGAACAACCCTAAACTACCTTAGGGAATAGAACAAGAGTTAGGTAGAATCTGAAGGAGCAAGTCACAAAAATTTTATGGACAAACTGACAGGATCTCAGCCAAAGGATGACATTGCGGAACAAAGACAACAATTTGGTTTGCTGGCATCCCAAAGATGTGTTGGTGTCTTGTATGGACTAGTAAGCAAGGATATCATAGAAAATATCAAAACCACTACTAGAAATCTAATTAGTAGGAAATCCTAAGGTGTAGGAAAGTAATATAATATAACAAAACTAGAATAAAGTAAAGTAAATGATAGAAATAAAGAGGAACTAAAGAGAATGGAGAAGGAAAATGCTCACAAAAACCCAAGTAATGAAGCCTCCAGCTAGTAGATATCTTTAATACCTACATGCATAATATTGAGAGAAAATGTTGGGGTTGTATAGGGGTTTTCCTCAGTCAAACCCCCTTTCGGTGTTCCCACCTCCACAAACAACCAAATAGATAGAGAAATATGAAAAAAGGAGTGATAAAAGCAATCCATGCTTGAGGAGGAGAACCTGTATCACAAAATGGAGATGCAATAGATAGGGGATGTGAGAAATCCCAAGATGCTCGCAAGCACAAGGTGAGAGAGATATTAGTTGCAAGGCTTAAGGAAGCTAAAGAGAGAGGTAAAGATAGTTGCAAGAGCCAAAACATTGTAAAGAGTATTGTAAGAGCTTAGTACTATTGTTGTAGCAAGTTGTATGAACTTGAACAAGCAAGATAGCAAGATAAAGATGGGAGAATGTGCAAGATAGAAGCCGAGAAGGAGAAGAGAGAGAAATGAGTTGAAAAGACAACTTTTAAAGAGGGAAAAGAAGCTTCTCAGGTTGTTTAAAAGGCATCCCAAGTTGTTACCACTGAAAAAACTCATTGACAAATGGAAAACATGCTCAGAAGCAGTCGTTTGAATGTTGAAATATTACAGAATGCTAGTGCATCACATGAAAATTTGTGTGGCATGTTAGTGTCCAGACACATCACGCTACAAAATGACATGAATGGGAAAAGTGTTGGAGTGCATGTTTATTTGCTGCATTCTCTTAAGTCCAACTTAGCATTTATTGCAGTGGTTGCATTAATTTTTTTGGTTTGTGCATTCATGGAGGGTGGTTACCTACTTTCCCTTTTATCTCTCCATCTTTTCCTTGTGCCTTTTCACAAGGCCTTTGTACATTATAAAACCCCATTATTGTTAATGAAATTTCATCAACTGGTTCATGTGAAGGGTTCTTTGATCTACAGATCAAGCTCATGGATGCTCTATCATGGTATTAGAGTGGTTGATCTACAACCGCTTCCTTGCTTTCTTTTACCAGTTTAAGAGCAGTGTCTCAATTGCAAAATAATGTTTGTCTTTACTCAACTTTTTCTTGCTTTGATGATACTATGAAGGATGTGTTTCTTGTTCCCTAGATGTAGTCTCTATCTTTTTCATTGTTTGAAGGCTTCTTGTATGCCTTCGTTGTGGTGTGAAATTTGTTTGTGTGGGTGAATTCTGGTGTTTGCTAGTGGTTTTGCCTAATGTTTTATGCATCATTCAATTTTTTGCACCCATCTAACCCCTGTGCATGTCCTGCAACTTCATTGTCCATTTTCTTGGAGCCTTCTCTGAAGTGGTTAGTTTCTTTATTGAGGCTGGAGTTGCTTAAGCTCATGGAAGTTATTTACAAGTGCATTCCCTTGCCAAGTATGTTCACTCCTTTTAGTGGAGCAAATTTCTCAGAAGAAGCCTGATTTCCTTCTGAGGGATAGTGCTTTGGCTACGTTTTGGGTTGAGATTCATTATCGACCACTTATTCAATCCTCTCTTGTGTTGATCTGGTGGCCCCTTTGACTCCTACCACCACCATTGCTACTTCTTCAGGCCTAGTCCATCGCAACTCCCTTCACTAGTTGTTGCCATAGTTGAGACTTCTTTGTTGAGTTCACTACACAATCATTGGATTCCTTTTCTTGGTGCTAGGCCCTTCTCCACCTCTGTTCATGGCCCCTTTGACACCGTGAACATGGTGAGTCCATTGTTGGTTTCTTCTCTAGCCACAACTTCAACTTTTTTCTGCCATCATCTTTTTTTTTGCACTCTTTGAGCCTAGTCACTAGCTCGATTGTGTTTTCATTTTGGCTTTTTTTATTGCATACATTATTTTTGTTTATATAAAGGAATTCCATGGCTTCATGTGCTTGCTAATCTTCTCAATCTGTGTGAAGTTTCTAGGGTGTGAACAAGGACATTAGTCCCACATGTGACATGATACCTAGCTTTAGCTTTTAATATATTCCATTACACATTTTCTTAAGTGTGAGAAGAAGCTCACATGGCCATTTGAAGGTTTATTACCTCATAATGTCTTATCTTCTCTCTTCTATTGTGGTGGTGATTTGATTTGGTGAGCTAGTATAGCTTTGGGAAGAAGTCATTTACAATGCCCTAGTAGTGGAGGAGTGAAATTTTGAATTTTGCAAGAAGTTTCCAGTTGATAAGCCTTTAAAAAGAGAGGCAGTGGAAGATATCGCCAAAAATGTTTTTAGACCCAAGTTTTCAACTAACCCTAAATGTCCCAAAGAAGGTGTGTTTCAAAGAAAGGAAAGATATGAGTTGGACGAGGGTTTTGAGCTTTAGCTCTTGGATTGTGGCTTTCCATAGTTCATGTTTCCCACTATGCATCCATGCCCAAAGTTAGTTGATGCATGTGCTAGGAGATTCGACAAGGTAATAGGGGTTATTGAGAATGGCAGGAATAGGGTTATTGTTTCTATTAAAGTCATATGGGAAATTTTGTGCATCCATATAACCTAGGACATAGAGTTATTTGATGAAGAAAAGATGGAGCTCTTTGGGGAAGAAATGGTGAGAAGAACATTTTTTTATGAATAAAAAAAAAAGGAATGACCAGATATAGGTCATCTTCCCTTTTCTATTTCATACAAGAAATTCAAGAGTGACACAGAGTCAATGTTCTTGATGCTGGCCTAGGTTTTTGGTCTTAATGATGATGCCTAGGTTCTTCCTTTTCAGTTCAGCTTAGCCTTTATGCTAAAAGGGGAGAAGAACCAAAGGAACTATGATCTTTGTTAAGTATTAGTTGGAAAAATGTTGAACCAACTAAAGAATTATTGAAATGATTCCAAATTTATGTATTCTTCTTTCTTGGCTCATTTGGTTTTGCATCAGAATCATGAATGGCTAGGGAGAAATGTACCAATATCTAGGCTAGACAAAAGGGATTGTCTCTAGCTAGTTTCTGTGTGGACCCATGTACTTTCTAGAATAGTGCGATATTATTTCTTTGTGGATCACTTTTTAAGGCTAGTACTTCAAGAATTGTTGCCTCGCCCTATTGGATACTTCTCTTTTGAGTTCCTACAATGGATGAGAATCTTGTAAAACCCAATGGATAATTTCTTGGGTAAAATCTTCATATTTATTAGATTCCATGGCTTTCTCGATGAGTCTTTTTGACTCCCTAGATTTGTGACAAATAGAGTCTTAGCATTCAAGACATGGCGCCAAGTGACCATTCTTGACAAGATCTATGCTGCTAGAAGAAAAAAAAAAGTTATATCTACTTCCCCTCAATATTGCTAATAGTTGAGTATCACTAACAAAGCAATTTTGGGAGGATGAGCTTAGGGATCTATTGGAAGCATTAGGTTTGGTCCTCATCTATGATAAGTGAGACTATAACCCACATGGAGTTTATAGTGTGAGACATGCTGAGAAAGAATACTTGGAAAGGAGGAAGAATCTGATTCGAGAAAGTACAGAGGTGTACATTGAATTGAAACACATTCCTTTCAAACAACCAAAATGGCTGAGATTTTCCACACCCAAGGTATAGTATGACAAGAACCTTATGATAAACAAATCTATTAATACACAGTTGAAGAAAAGAGGCTGGTTGGAAAGAAAGAAGGCACACTTATGGAGGTTTCAATAGAAGTTATGGTGCCTCACCCTTCTTGTCAGACAATTCCCATAGGATAATGAGTTTGAAGAGATTTATGATAAGGAGGCTGACACTGATAAAAACAATCCAGAGACTAGCCATGAAATTGAATGAGGAACAAATTCTGCATTGGGCTTCCTGATCTCAGGAATCTGATAGATGAAGGGATTCAAAGCAAAGGGATTCATGAGCACCATCCTCCTCAAGTGCCCAAAGTAAAGGAAAGATACCCTGGCACTCTCTAAGAGCATCATCTACTATGGTCGTCGAGGGCCAAGTTTCAGAGGTTTCAATGCCAGGAGATCAGAACATGTTAGTTCTAATTGTCAAAAGAGAAGGTAGGTTCAAGATCTAGGTAGATCCAACATGCTAGCTCAAGGAGAATAATCAGTGGAGTCTACCTTACAAGATGTGCTGACTATTGCAACTTAGGTAAGTTTTGCTCCCTCTTTTCTTCCTATTTTTGCATCTTTGGTTGCCCCCTTTCCTTTGACTCGAGAAAGGAAATCTCCATCCTCAAGCCCTAACCTAATAATCCTAAGTACACCCCCTCCTATTTGTAATGAACCACTGAAGTTACCCCACATGTTGAGCGAGCAACATCTGCATTGGCTGTTGTTGACTATTTCATCACCCTATTAGGGGCCCATCTAGAAAGAGCTAAAACATCTATACTATCCCCCACTCTTGTTCTATCATCTTGTGAGCAAACAACTTTCCACTTGCCTGTATCTCTCTTCATCCCTACTAGGAAATCCCCTATTCCGTCTCAGCTTGGTGTGCCACCCTTTTCCATGATAACACTCCCTTTCACTTCATCGCATGCTCATACATATGAGGTCTCCTCTTTTGTTACCCTTTTTGGTTTCCCTCTTGATGCCCCTATTGCAATTTTTTTTTTTGATGTCCCTCAAACCCTCGAGGATTATTTCAATGCAACTAAGTTGGCCCAACAAAATACTAAACAAAGATAACTATTGAAGAATTCTTAGTTGTCGGCTACCAAGAAAATTGAGGGTTGTTTTAATGAGTGAAATTATCTTCTATTTAGCACCATGATGTCACTCATGGATAAGCCTGAGGGGAAAATGTAGATGGAGGATTATGACATCTGGATGACAGGCTTGGATCTAAATGAAACACATCCATGCAACAAGGTAGTCTTAGCTAAGACTACCCAATAGGTAGTATATGCAGACTATGAAAGGTTGGACAAAAAACTAAAGAAGCATGAGAGAGAGTTGGTTAATGTGAGGGAGACAATGAGAAAGTTGTAGATTAAAATTAAGGCCAAGGATTTCTAGATGGATCGCATAATGCAAATTCAAGGTAAGCAAGAGGAAACCTTGAGGTTGCTTGAGGAAGCATAGAGTGAACAAGTTTAGTTGTGCCAAAATTGAGAAATTGAAATATTATCTTGCCACCTAGCGTTAGACCAACCTGGGCTACAAAAGTACTCATGAAAACCTACAGAAATAGTTGGGCAGTGTTTGATCTCAAGCTTCCAATAGTATCAAGAAGGCACAAGAAGAGATAGAAAGATTGAAGCTAGAGAAACAAGAGATTGTGTTCACTTTGCAGACCTGTGACCAAGAGATGAGAAAGATGAGCTCTGAACTAGAAAATGCTCTCAAGGAGAGAGATCAAGTAGAGGAGAATGCAAGAGCCAAAGAGATTCAACTCAGTGAGGAACTTGCTATTACTTAGAAGGCCAGATCCCTCTTGCTACCAAAAATATTAGTATCTTCACACTAGGAGCAGATTGTAGTTGTAGTTCTTGTTCTTAGGCCATCTTGTAATTCCTGAGGGATGTACAAGAAATAAATGGAAATATTGGCTCAAGGGCCGATCATATTCTACAAAAATGTGAATCTTTAGTAGCGTAATCACAAAGTTTCATTTCCAAGATTTGTGTGGCTTCTAACAAAATCCTAAAAGATGTCAGAGTTCTTGATCAATGAATCACTTACATTTAAGCGAGTGAGATTTTCAACTCCCACAAGGTGCCAAAAAGTGCAAAGGTTTCCAAATGGTGTTGGCAAGGACAGTTGAAGAGATAAAAAAGGATTTTAATGTCTTGATAAATTATATGCTACCTCATCTTTTCTCCCTAGATAGAGATGTGAAAATAGTAGAATAGATTACATAAGCTATCAAACAAAAGTGGACTTCTACAAAACTCCCAAGTTTAAGTGCAATGCATGTAGCAGATGAGATTGAATGCAATATTTTTCACCTTTCTCATCTTTATCATTACCTTGGAGTGCTTACTGCAAGGTGGGGAGTCATGTCTTTCAAAGAAGTTTTCTAGCTTGACCAAGAATACAGGCTCATCCACAATATTCCCTTACCAACCGAAGTAGAATGATAGGCACAACACTCCTCTTTCCTTAAACTCAAGGAATTTCTAGAGAGTTGGGTTTGTACCTCTCTAAGTAAAGGCCCCTGTGAGTCTCCATAACTATGAAAAAAACTTCTTTGCCTTATTCTTTCAATCTTTGACTTCTTTTGTTTTTGGCTTTTGAGATGTCCAGGTTTATGCAAGGTCGGTCGGCAAGATGAGCTATGCACTACATGGTGGCTACATGTCTTTATTTTTATCATTTTTCCTTTGGAGGAGGGCCCAAGACATGCATCAACTTGGTGGATTTTTTCTCCAAGAATTTTTTTATAAAACTTATGATCCCCACCTACGTGAAGTGTCATCTCTTTGCTACAGGAGGATTGCACCTCTTATGAGACTATATCTTTTGGGAGTCTGTCGGAGCTTGCTAGCCTTTCTTTTCTTAGTTTTTGGGATGGAAGCTTTGAGTCGGTACCTCAAGAAGATGTGATTGGTCAACTAGACCATTTTTCCAAATTATTTTTAGGATTTGATTGTTTACAAGCCTCTATCTTTGCTAAATATCTAAAGGACATTAATGCAGTAGCTAAGAATTAATGAGAAAAGATCATTGTGACCTAACCAAGGATCTATGATCATATTGTGAGCTATCAAGTATCAACATCTACCAACAATTACTTTTGTGTTGAGGTAGTGTTTTCTTTTTTTGACGACTATATAAGGAGGGAAATGACACAATGGGATTTTGGATTCCAAGTTATAGTTTCTTTGTTAAGAAAAGCTTCTTTTGTTTTCTTAGGGTTTTAGAGTTATTTTCAGAACCAAAGATGTAGAACTACTTTTCTTTGGCATGTTATATCTATTAAGGTTTAAAATATTGTCAGATTTCCACCTGAAAATTGTTTCAAAGTTTATTTGATATTTAAAATCATGAACTATTGAAGAGAAATTGTTGAGATTGTCCATGTATGGCCTTTTTCAATCTTTCTTTCTTTATATTATCATTTTGAATGAAACACCATGTCTTGCAAGACAAATCTGGATAGTTTAAGTAGTTGATTTCCATGTTGTATGCTCACATGGTAGAGTAGTAGCTTAAGAAAACTAGATTATGTCATTGGGCTTCTCTTTTTTTCTAAAAGTTGTTTTGTCATGCTATGTTGTAATAGGAGGAAGAGTTCATATGATTTATGAGATATTTTTTTGCTAGTCATAAGAAATATTTAAGTTTGAATGAACCTTAATGAATACTTCCTACAAAAAGATTTGAAATTCTACATTGTGCTTGAAGTTAGCCTTTGTTGTTCATTCTCTTTCCAACAATGAAGGGTTGTGGCATTCTATATCTAATTATATCACTCATAGGAATAATTTGGGTTTGAAATGTTATAAAAGCTTTGACGCTTTTCCTTTTATGTTTTATTTTTACATTTCCTTGTCCACTTATATCCAAACCCCAAAGAAGAGACAACTTTCTATAAAAAATATCAGAGGTATTCAGTGAGACACAATTTGTCCCGCACTCGTGGAATTTCCCATAAGACTGCCAGAGAGGCACAAGCTTTGATGATCAATAAAGACCATATAGGGATGGCACCTTCTTCATGGATTAGAATGACCATTTACCCTACTACTTCATGACTTGATACTAGATTGGCCAAACTATATAGAGCCAACAAATTATTTAGAGATATCTACTAGAGTGAGTGTGGTGATATTTCAGGGACCAGTAAGGGAACTAGTGGGAACAACAGAGTTTTCCCACTCTAATAGGGAGATACAACCATGAGGGTGATGATTTTGATTACTAAAACTGAGCAAGATATAGACAGGCTATAGTCATTGTAGTGGGGGTAAAGGAAAATGTGGCATACACAAGTACTACCCCAAAGTATGATGCATGATGGGCACTACACAAGCCAGTTCCATTGATAGATCTAGATCAACCTGTGGTAGTAGAGAGGCGTAGGAGGGGGTCGAGGAGAGGATTTCAAGGATGAAGTTGAGGTTGGGGGGATGATGGAGGGAGAGGGGAAAAAGGGGAGGATGGAGGAGATGATGGATATGGGGGAGGGAAAGGAGGAAAAGGGGACAAAGGAGGTAGGGATGGGGATAGAGGAGATAGAGGTAGAGATAGACAACCACCCTATCCACCTTGTCCACCAAGGCAATATGAAGGCTAATAGGAAGTGGAGGCCCCTTGTCAGGAGTGTGAGATGAGAGAAACAGTTGCAATTATTATACAAGTAGAGGAACCTCCTCATCAAAAGGAGAGATAGGTTGAGGAGTAGCGAGTGGTTGAAATTGGGATAGATGTTGAGGTGGAGGCCAGTTGAGATGAGGAGATAGTGGATCAAGAGGAGGAAGAGAGAAAAAGAGTGATGATGGAGGAGGGGCTATAGGATATACTCATCATCAAGGTGATGGAGGTGAAGGGGGGATCAACCAATGGATACTCAGGTGGGAGAGCTATAGGCCCAATTACAGCTTGCATAGAAAGAGGTTCAACAATTGAGATTCAAGAAAGAAATGGTTGTCATCAAGGCACAATGAACTGAGTAAGGATCCATTGAATTTATTATTAGGTACAGTGGTCAATCAGAAGCTTTTGCATACAGTTGAAGAGGGCTATCTAGGTATATTAGTACTATAGAGATCTATATGAGAGAGAGGTATCTCTTGAGTGTAGAGAGCCTAGCTTGTTAGCGACTATGATCAAGAGACACTCTAGATGGAGCTAGAGCAATGGTGGGGTCTCTCACCCTAGGATTTCTCCTTACAACTAGTCATTGAGCTCAAGACATGGGGCCTCGGGCTCTCAACATCCTCATGATAGGAATCCTTCTAGAGGACCACCCCCATCAGGAGACAAGGAGAGCACTAGCTAGACATTTCTTTTTATTATTCCCTAGACACTGATATATATGTCTATTTTGACTAAGCCCATGAGCTCCATTTTTGAGATCATCATAACATTGTACTATGGAACTTATTTTTTAATATATATATGTGAGATGCATGATTTTGGTGGTGACTACTTGATGCATTATTCATTATATATTTTTCTATGATATGATGTATTATGCTATTATGATGTTATGTATCTATATGACTATGAGATGGTTCTATATGTTATGATGGATGCTTTAAATATATGATTATGATGCTTATGTGGATACACAACTGATGTATGTTTTATGTTGCTATGGATGCTTCATGATTATAAAATAATGCAATATGAATATGTATAAGATGTATGCCAATGTAATAAAATGGACATTGAATATGGATATGGATGATGTATATGAAATGTGATGATTATGTACGATTTACTTTTGATATGAAAATGTGATATATGTATGCAATAAAATGTATGCAACTAGATGTATGCTTAAAGTGGTTTATGAATGCAAGATGATATTATGCAATTATGACATGCAATGCTTGTATGGATGCATGTATGTGTGTATGTAGGATGATGCTATCAATGATTTTGTATTTTTTGATGCAAATGGATGACCTAACATGTTAATTATTAAACCTATGATGCTTCTAACATGACTATATGTGTAGGATATCTTTTTGTATCACATAAAATGTCATCAAGATGATTGTGGATAGAAGAAGTAGGAGCATAGAGAAGATGGATGCCAATACGAAGAAGATGGATGTTAATTTAGAAAAGATGGATGCTAGTGTAGAGTTAGTCAAATGAAAAGGGATAGGTATTCTTCCTTAATAAATGCTAACTTGCATGTTTATCATTATTTGGTGATAAAATTATAGTAAATGGACAATAAACACCATGGCATGACATAAACCAAGGTATGTAATGTCATCCCTTTGCAAAAATAAACACTCAATAAACAAGGAATGCCATGACTCATTCTAAGGACCAAATTTCCCCAATCTTTTTTGTCAAGAAAAACAACAAGAAGTAATAAAAAATAAAAGATTTCATGATCCATCACTGATCCTCTAAATCCTTCTTGGGACATCCTTGAGTTGAGTAGTAACATGTCCAAAGAAAAATAAAAAAGATAAGACCAACTAGACCAATAAAGTCAATAGACATTTAGATTGTTTTCTAGAATTTATTTGCTAATAGGATTGATGAGGTTGATTGACAGGTTGATTGAAAAGTTTGACTGATTGGTTGACAAGATTGATAAGATTGATTAATATAAAAAATTAATTGATTGTTTAACCAAATGTATTGATTGATAACATTGATTTTTTGACTGAATTGATTAAATAGATTGATATAATTGACCAAATTGATTGATAGATTGACAAAATTGATTAATTATTTAACTGATTGATAGGATTCACCAATTGATAATATTGAATAACTAATTGACCAAATTGATTGATTGACTAGATTGATTATCTGATTGACCATGCCTAGTTTTAGGAAAGATATATCATATATAAGCAAAATGACACTTAGGTTGATAAATGACAATGCCCAAATTCAGGAGGGACACATCTTGAATAGGGTCATTGGCTTGAAAAGTATTGATAATTAGGAAATTAATCAATTTGGATTGAAGACTACTTGGATAGGTTATCTATTGCTTCATAATTTGATTAAGATATGTGTTTTTTTGCATCTAAAGTGTTGACCATATAAAAGGACACTTATTATAGGACATATGATGACAATAGACCAAGATTGACCCAAAAAACCCTAAAGGACTGACCTAGTACCTCGTGGGCTCATTGAAAGATGGCCTTTCTTATGTAGCAATACGTAGAGACAATGTATTTCAACTAGACTTGGACTGACACAAACTCTAACTTTGACCTTTTTTTGGAGATTTTGATGTTTTATGATTTTTTTTTGGATTTTAATGTTTTATGATTTTTTGGGATTTTTCAATGTTTTATGGATTAATGGATTTTGATGTTTTATGATTTTTTTGGATTTTGATGTTTTATGATTTTTTTTTAAAAATGATGTTTAATGACTTTTTTGGATTTTGATGTTTTATGAATTTTTTAGATTTGTTGTTTTATGATTTTTTTGAATTTTGATGTTTTATTATTTATTTGGATTTTGATATTTTATGTTTTTTTTGGATTTTTTATTTTTTTAAGGTTGGTACCATGTGTAGGATCCCATAAAGATGTAGGTCAAGAAATTTCCCCTAGTCAGGTATAGGACTAGCTTATTATGTGCGAGGAAATTGATTGATGCCAAGGATGGTCATGAAAAGTGAAGGATGCTAAATTTTAATGGTTCTCAAACCATGAGAAGGATGAAAAATATTTATTATGATAAGAAAAGGATGGGTGGATGGAGGTGAAAATGTAGATAGAATATTGGTAGATGATAGAGAAGAGACTAACTACACATGGCACCTATTTGACATGTTTTCACCATGGTACTTATCCAAAATGCAACCAAAGTGGTTTTCACTATTGGATAAATTATTTCTCTTTACTATTT